>JANSTU010008375.1:0-16339 GCA_027564075.1 Bolitophila hybrida
ATTTTTCGCGAATTTTTGTGCGTAATTCCACTAATTTTATCTGCCCAGAATTTGTTTGTGATATTATTAAATTGCTGATTGATTAGTATATTAACATTTTTAAGCAGTGATTTTTTTTCGCGAACACGTGAACTACTGCTATCTTCGTTATTTCGATAATATTCTAGTAGAGTTGTTAAGATTTGACTCTTACATCTTTTCAGTGCTTTCAAAGTAGGTGTGGCATAACATTCAAGTGGATTTGAAGTTTTGTGTTTCGGAATTACGTCTCCTATGGATTTTGATATGGTTTCATTCAGACTAACTATTTCCCTATCAATCTCGACATTAGATAAGTTGCGACTGTTTATGATTTCCATTTCACGACACTGTCTTGTGAGTTGTGCCTGAAAGCGTTTCCAGTTCGTTTTGTGGTAGTTAAGGAAAAAAGATTCCTCTCTTACCGGAAAAACGAACCTATTATTTTGGCTGTATTTTACGTTAATGCAAATCGCGTGATGATCGCTGTCATACGGGAGGACCGGTAAACCCCCAACAAATGCGGGTGGGCTGTCTGCCTCATTTGAGTTATTGTTTAATCGAAAGTTGAGTCTAGAGTCTGCTATGCAAATGTCAAGATACGAATTCCCAGCCGGATATGATGGAGTTGATGACCCGAGCAATCGGCATCTCATAGTTACCTGTTTGTCAATTATCCAATTGGAAATAAAATTTCCTCTTGGGTTATTGACAGCATTCAGCCAGTTTGTATGCTTTGCATTTAAATCGCCTGCCATGAGATACATATTGCGGGGATCTGTCAAGTCCAATCCAGAGAACAGTGTATTCCATTCATTGCTGAATCGATCACTATTCCTCTGTGATGCATACAGTGACATTATACATAATCGTTCATTGTCTGGCATGCTAATCCAAATACCCGCGGCCTCTAAACATTCAAAATTATTGAGCACTGGCAAATTAATAATTTCAAATTTAATAAAATTTCTAATCAGAATGGCAATACCACCCCCTAAAATGGCATCCCTACGGTCATGTCTAACTAAGCTATAATTGTCAAATGTCAGTCGATGTCTTTTGTTTAGTTTAGTCTCGCAAACTAACATTATGTCAGGTTTGTTTTTTCGTAAAAAGTCATTGAGATAGTCTCGTCTTTTTAGGCTTACGATGGAATTGACGTTGATTGCAATTATCTTTAGAGAATCCATAAAATAAAAGCGCTGTGACTCGTTCATTTTATGGCTTCGATAAAAGACTAAACAATCTGTCTATTTTCAGGGCCTGCTGGGCCATCATTTGTTCGAACATAGCCATTTGCATGGTTACTGCTTGCTGCATGGCCCTGAACATTTCCATGTAATCCGTCTGTCCTTGTGTCACAGATGGTTTCCCTATATTCCCTGCTTGTGATTTTGTCTTTTTGAAAAACGACGCAAATGTTTCGTCGTTATTTACGAATTTTGTTGGAGTCCGTTGTCTGTCTTTTGCTTGTTCTTTTTTGACTTTAATTTTAGCCAAAAGTTCAATATATTTTGGGCATCCTCGGTATGATGCCGGGTGTCCACTTTTTTTGCAATGTACACAGTACAGTGCTTCTTTGGCTGACTCACCTGATTTAATTTTACACTGACCAGGATCGTGTTCCTCGCAACACTTAACGCAGCGGTATTGCATATTGCAGTTTCCTGCCGTATGCCCATACCCCTGGCACCGATAACACTGAGTAGGGCCGGCCCTACGCACCCGTTCCCATCTGACCGCACGATAAAGCACGTATCTTATCGCTAACAGGCTCTTCACTGCGCTATCAGAGGATATTGACACAAGGAATAAGGAGTTCGTGTTTTTTGTGTTAAATGTGTTCACTTTTACTATTTTTAAATGTTCATTCTCGTGTTTTTCTAAGTCTGCGTGTATGTCTTCAGTGTTATCATCGTGTTCCAAACCCTTCAGTAGAAAAGTTTGTGTTTTTGTGCTTTTCGGTGTGTATGTGTATAGTGGTACCGCACCTTTTTTTAAAATTGTAGTTACATTGTTAAAGTCTTGAATGTTCTGTGTAATAATTGCGTGTTTTGTGTTTGTAATTTTTTTAATGTGATAGTCATTCATTTTGAGTGTTTTACTTAATATGACAATAATATCGCGAATGTCTTGTCCGAAAATATTTATTGGCGGCATTCTTTGTTTTTTTGTGCTCTGACCTCCGTTTGTACCACTATTAGTCGGTTTGTTTTTCTGGTTTGAAGCATTACCAGCATTACCTGTATTTTGTTGTTGCTGTGACGTATTGTGTGTTGTTGTTGTTGTTTTTGCGCGTTTCTCCGTGTTGCGACGACGCAAAGATTCGATGAACTCATCATCGATGTCTTCTAATAGTCCAAAGCTATTGGCCGTTTGTATATTTAAATTGTCCATTTTGTCGTCTTCGTTTTTACGTTTTTTTTTGCCTGCCCGTAGCCTAATTCGTTGTCGGCACTCTGTTTTGTGTCGGTAACTTTTTTTGTGCCCGGCACTGTAATGTCTAGCGGCACATTTGGTAGCGGGATATTGTTTATATCTTCGTTGTTCATTGTATTGTGTGTGTTTGTATGTTATTTGGGGTCAGCGCAGCGTTGTTCGCGGCGTGCCCCCTAATAACTCGTTTTTAGCACTCACTGCACAAAAAATATGCGTTCACTTTATTTAATTTAGTAAAACAAAAAAAAAACACACGACTACGGAATGTGCGTCTAAATATATAAATTTTTGCAGAGTTACTCGCGCTCGACCATGTTATGTACAATTCTTTATATCAACCATTTTATTGCAACCATCTTCAATGAGTCTATTTCCCATTTATTTTCTCTATAGCATTTTTTTCAATCTCGCACACGTCTTACTACAAATACAAATGTAATCTAAATATTTGTCTCATCGTCGGCTTTCTATTTAACTTTATGATTATGTTATTTCTGATCTCTTTATGTTCTTTTCTCTTTACAATGCCGCCATCATTGAATAATACTTTAAATGCGGGTGAAATGTGCATGCAAAATATTGTCGTCAACTCTGCCATCAGATTAGTGTCAAATTCCTTTGATATTTGTCATATTATCTCCTGCAGCATTTTCAGAAAAATTGACCAACTCGATCGCATTAACACTAATATGCATGTCGTCTGTATTTCAGAGACATGACCCTAATGCTGGATTTACTTTATTTCGGCATGATAGACTACGCGACTACGTGTTGCTATTTATGTAAAAGAGGGTATCTCTTGCAAAGTAATTGCATCTTCAGAATTAATTAGCACACTTGTGTACTTACTGATTTAATTTTAATGCACCAATTACCATTACCACCGCAGATAATATATTCTATAGAAATTATTTTCGTATTGATCTGAACAAACTTAATTACATATCTACATTGAATTGGGATACCATTTATGGTTTGTTAAGTGTTGATGATAAATTACTAATAATAATGTTTTAATGCTGAAATTGAATTTGCATCGGTTGACAGAGATATGGTACATGGCAATTGGCGAAGATCTAGATCAAGAGCGGACTGGGTAACTTTCATCACACTCTGGGAAGCGGACAAGCGGCTGAAGGATCATGCAAAAACAAACAACTTGTAATCCACGATCATTTGTGTTTTAAACTGATATATTATTTTCAATTTTCAACAACAGCTCTGCAATTAATTCAATCAAATTGGGTGGGTAGATTCCAAATGGTCTCTATCGATAATGTGTGTTATTCATATGCTGAGCTATCTTGTGGTGTTACAATGTTGTGCAATAATTAACCCTTTAAATTGGCCGATATCATATTTTACTTATGGTGATATTGTTCTCACTTCCTTGAGTTATGTTGACAAGCGTAAACTAACAGTTGCATTTAATTCTTGTCTCTGATTTATTTTTAAATTAAAAATTAAATTTAATGTATTCATTAGTATTGTATGTGTATTAAAAAAATTAAATGATATAAGATGAAATTTAATGTAATTTTTTAAAGGCTTTATCATTTACATTGATAAAAAATATTGCAATTTCACTGAAAAATTATAACATAATTCAATCAAAAATTCTACCAAAAATCTTGTTAAATTTAGAAAACACTCATTCCTTTTAAACTAAACCAAGAACCAATTAAAATCAAAGAATGCGTGGATGTGAAAATGTAAGTTGCCTATAGCGATTCATTGAAGAACGAATTAAAATCAAATAATGCGTGGATGTAAGTATGTTGCCTATAGTGATTTGAAATAATTTTAATTGAATTGACCTGGTATTTGATAATCTATGTGATTTTATTACGTGTTTGAGATAATTAAATATTGCTCCTACTATTTAAATACTATTATGCTAACATACATTATATTTATGGAGAGTTCAGGTACAATGGTGTTGCAGCAGCTGGATTGTATCGCGAAATATATCCGAATGTGTCATACATTTTCACCGATCATATTCTGAGGGCAGTATGCTAGAACAGGAAGACCAAGAGATTGAAAATGATCCGACTTTGCCGGCGCGAGCAATTGAAAGCCGTACAGGAATATCGAAAACAGTTTTAAACACAATTACACGACGGTATCTGTACCACCCATATAACGTGTGCTACGTAAATGGCATATTACGTGTCTTCCTCGTGACTACGCAATACATGTACAATTTTGCCGCAGAATTCTGCAGGAACATAGAAAAGGTCCAGTGTTATAAATAAATAAAAAAATTATTGATGAAAGAAAAAGTTTAAAGCACATTTAAAAAAGATTGTATGAATATGCACAATCTGCATAGTTATGTAATTGAAAACCTACATTTAATTCGAAACGATAAATCGCAGCATCGGTTTAAAGTAAATCTGTGGATTAGAATCTTAAACGAAAAAATTATTAGCCTTTTTGAATTTCCAGAAAATTACGGGGACAATTATCAAGATAATGAGCTGCTCAAACTACTGGAAGATGTTCCTTTGATCATACGCAGGACAATGTAGCTATCCAGATGGTTATCCAGCACACTACGCACGAGGGGTCAGAAATTATTTGTATCCGTTTTTTGGCATCGCCGGTCTGTTGATTTAAATCCTTAAATCTAAAACTAATAAGCAACAATTGAATTGAGATAAAGAATTAAAGAAGCCGATCAACATATACATTTCGCTGTAAGTGCAAGACGAATAAATATGTAGATCTCTTTTAAAAAGATTCGACTTGGTAGAGTTTTTTTTTTTTTTTATTTAACAAGAGTGTTCGTTTAAATATTATAAAAATAATTGAATTGTTAAACATTTTCAGTAAAATTGCAATATTATTTTCCAAAGTAAATAAAAAGTGTTTATAAATCTACATTGAATGAGCAATTTTTTAATAACTTGCCAAATTAGTGTGGTATATTTTTTAGCAGTTAAATATAGATAGATTTATGCAATAAAACTACAAAAAATCCCATGAATCGGACAAAAGTTTAAAACTATTACTTTATTTTTTACCGATGATCAATTTAATTACTATTCGGGATTCCGTAGCAATGATCAGAATTTAATATTTTTGAATTTTTGGCACTCTAATATCTGACCTAATGTGTCGATTTTAAAGAAATTCCTAAAAGGTTGTACTAAGGTCGTATTTTGATTTGATTTTTTTTATTTTTTAGTTCGCCGCTTGATATATGTATGTGTGTTTGTACACTTCTTGCACTTGTGATAACATTTCAATGGATGTGTGCCGTGTTATCTGCTTAAGTCTTATATTTGCATATATGTAGGCGTTTTTAACTCATACGTTTCTGGTTCGAAATTTGGATAAACATAAACGTACGTAATGCATTCATACGAAAGACATCAAAGCTACGAACCACATATCTGACTTTGCGCTAATGCTATTGTGAATATCAAATCAGTCTAATTAGAATTATAATTTTTTTTGCATTATTTTAAATTTGTTTTGGGATACATATTTACAAACAGATCTAATTTATATGTTTTATATATAGCTTCGTTGTAAATAGTGTAATGATTTTCTTGTAATTTTTATTTTCTGAAGTGCCAAACAAATTGTTGCCGTTTTGTAAATATTTCCCTAAAGCAACATATAAATATAAAAACAAAACTAATAATCTGTAAATATTTAAACTTAAAAATAATATATAATATATATAACAATAAAAATAAATACATGCAAATTAATTATATATATAAAGAAAACGATTAATTAAAAATTCACTAATTCCACATATGGCCACTTAAACACTAGTAAAACATTATGAATGCATATTTAAATGGCATTAAATGAATATTTAAAATGACATTAAATGAATATTTGTTTAATTAAATAACAAATTGTATTAATATATAGTAAAAAAACATCACAAAAAAATGAATGCGTATGTGCGGATGCTTCTAGTATTACTTAATTTTAGAGAGTTAAAATGCAACTCGAGTCATATTTTTATTATATCATTAAATTAAAAATAAAATTTAGTGATATATTGCTAATATATAATATATTGTATAATCATGAATCGTCTATATTTAAAGTTTGACCGTCAGACGTTTCGTATATTTAAAGAATCTTAATCTATAAGGTCGCCAATTGTTTATATAAAAATGCGCATGTGCGCCCTACTTCACCTATGTGTATTCATTACACTTAATTACGGAGTGCCTCGCATTGTCTATGCGTGACGTGTTTTGCCTTTGCGCTCTTCCACAAACGTCATACGAATGCGCGAAAGTACATAGAATGATGGTGATGACATTGGCGATAACGAAGCACACGAGCCTGCCACTATTTCCGATAAATTGACCAGATTTGAGTGTCTACGACGAATTTACGACCACTAAAACTACCGTCAATCTTCTCGGACGCATTTTTTGTTTACTTTGTAATATTGTGACATTTGAGTCCTTGAATTTTCATACATACGGGCATTTCAAGCGTGGGCATTGTTTATACGGATGGACATTAAATAAATCCTACAGTTATAATTTATGTGTAAGTGCACATTTAAACTACACATTACATTCGAGTGAAAGATCAAAATATTAGCACGTTCAATTAATGTCAAACTAAATTGCATTTGGAATGTCACGTTATCTTGTTGTGTGCTGCAGAGTACATCTATTGACGGTAATTATTGCATTGTTTACAAGGTACACCGCAAAGAATGTTTAATGTGTCGCCAAAAAAATACTAAATCAATCGATCGAACAATGAAAAGTGATTTTACTTGAAACTATCTCGCGATGAATTTATAAAGTGAAATGCCAAATGTTTTAAAAGCGCACGATTCGAGTGCGTTTGGTTTATAATATAATATGTATATATAATATATGTATATCATAATTGATATAGAAATTAAAACCGGAGACGTTTACAGACATATTGGTATGTTCTAATTAAAATAGTTGTATCGTCTAGAAACTTCTGAAAGAAAAATGTATAATTATAATAATTTTTTTTGTAAATTGGAAAAGATATTAAAAAAAATCTGATTTTCTAAATAAATATTTTTATAGTTATGTAGTAAAATTAGACAGACCTTTTAAATTACTAAAATTGAAACAATCGGTATTTTTTTAAATAAATATCGAAATCCTAAATTTGTTTCCGATACAATTGAATCCTAATATTTAAAATAAACAATTTCCAACTATTTTTACTTATGTTTTATTTTTTAATACAATAAACAAAACTGCCTGCAATAAAAAAGTCGCCATTCATCTCAGTTAATGTCCCATATATTATTTTTGAAGGTCTTTTCTAGGATCTAGGTAATTTTATTCATATAAAAATTCCAATAACTTAATATTATAAATTCTCACGGTAATATATAGTCATCTCAAGAGAGTTTTATGTAAATTAAATATAAATGATTCATAAGCTGTGTGTCTAATTGCAATCGTGTGCGATGTTTGCGTGGCAACACCATTTATGAAATGTCAATCTAAACAAACATATTTATGTATAGTATAGTACATAACTGTATTTAATATTTTGTCATGAATACGTTAAAATACCATGGTTTTCTATTAATAGGTATGTATGCATACAATGAGATCATTTGGAGCATATTTTAAATGTGTGAATGATGCATTTCTGTCTTGACAATTACCTCAGACTATATCTAAAAGGACAGCACTACAGTCCATTGCACGAGGTTATTTCAAAATGACAAATAAATACTCTAAAACTTATTTGTTCAATTATTTCGATGAACTTGAGCTTGAACTATACCAAAAAATGCATTTCAAAATAATGTGCTTTTAAATTAGAAACACGTTGTATCTGAATCGTGTTCGTGCACGCTCTATTATTTTAAGCTTTACCTAAGTTATTCAATTTTAAATCACTCGCTCACCACAAATGCAAATATACCCGCTAAACTTTGAACTGAGCACACTTAAATTATAGATTTGAAATTCGTGTATATTTATAATAGTGCATACATTTAATATTGTATAACACTTAATTATATATTGGTTTTGCATGCTTCCAATTTAATATAATATACATATATATATAGTATATAATATATTTTGATATCGGCGTCGATTTTAAGTATCCGAGTTCCAAATAGAGTAATTTATATGTTCGTCGAAATATCGCGAAACTATTAAATGCAATAAACTTAAATTATTATTATAATTGTAATTCCAAATGTCAAATCATGTGAAATGGAAGTATGTATGGAATTAGGCCATTGAGGCTTTGTACGCGAGCAGTGGCTTAAAGGTGTTTTCATGTCTATATTTTATTTAAAATATGTAAATACGTTAATTACAAATGTAACCTGACCAAACGGACAGAGAATCGATATAAACTGATATATTTATTAATTTGCAGTCATGGTGCAGTCATTTTGGCGAATTGATTTGGAACAATATAGTATAGAACAATAAGTGTATGATGGATCCAATGAGATCTCTAACAAAATAAATTTTATCATTGAAAATGATTTTGTCACGAATACCGATGAAAAATGTGTAAAAGTGCAATTTATTCGGTAAAGTTAAAGCACTCTTTGTTTTTTCTGCCGTGCTCTGAAATTACAAAAAGAATCATCTGGCATGTTGTTTGAATGGTAAGTTGTCACTGCTGGTTTGGAACATTTGGAAATACAATTCGAGCTTTTAAATTACTTCTTTCGGAACAACAAACAGTGTTAGCAATACCAGGTTTGTCTGTTTTTTACCGATTTTTTGACGATAAAACAACATCCTGTAAGCATGAACGACGCTTTAACGCTCCAACTAACAACGAAGTTGCAGTCTTTATTGTTGAAACGGAATTCAATCGGCGAAACATAATAATTCGAAGACGAAATACACATTAACAACGCGCCTGTAAAACACATTAAACTTCAATATGCAGTTAAGTAAGTAGTTCGTTTGGGTGAGCAATAAGTCGGTTTTTATATGTTTTACTCAAGTTTTTAATTTCATCTTTCACTGTTGTTATTCGTAGGTCACGCTGTATTATAGGTAATTCGGAACGAACCATGGAGCGTTGACGATTGTTCGAAGCACTTTTGTAAAACCGTTTTATGATATTATTCAAAAATTGTATTTCCAAATGGGTTTAATTATGGATTTATATAGTAGGAGTTTGTTGTCATTAGAACGTTTTGAGTTTATTGATTTTTTGAAATTTAAGTGAATAGGCGATTTTCCACGTTAGTCGACGATCCAGATGCATTCCAAAGAATTTGGCTTCATCATTGATGACCATTTAGAAAAACTGGTGTACAGGTTTCTAGCTTCATTGTGAAAGTAATGTAAACTGATTTGGATTCTTATCTATTATTCTCCATCTGTCCAGCCATTGTTTGAGCTCGTTCAGATGTTTTTAAAAGATTATTTGATGTACCTGTACCTTCCGTGTGCAGCAAAAATTGCAGTATCATCAGCAAATGTATCAGTTTATGTGTGTGTGTTTGTTGGTAAATCTGCAGTAAAAAGTAGGTGGAGCAACGGGCCCAAAACAGTGCCTTGTTGTACGCGCGCTTCAATTAAAAACAATTTCGTTTGTTCATCTTTAATTTTCACATAAAATTGTCTTTACCAGATAAAATTTTATAATCGTACAGAAAAGTGGTGGTAACTTTGATTTTAGTGTGTGTGCCAGAAATTCTGCTGAGCAGTATTATTTTTCTAAGGCACTGTTAATAATTTCAACAATACTATGAAAAGTCTATTAATTTGTTTAATTGTTGAATGTTTTTAAACCCGAACTGGTAATATTGGCTTCAATCTGGCGAGTAACATTTTTTCGAAAAGTTTTGACATTAATGGAAGTAGGCTGATTGGTCTGTATGACAACCTTCCATTGATTGGAGAAGTTTTGTAATCGTAAAATTGCGTTAAATAATAGTGTGATGAACTTCAAACCTATTTCGGGAAATCCTTTCAGATTTTTTTCCAATTATAAGTTAAAATCCACGGGCTTTCTTGTCTTTTAATTTTGTAATAACTTCTTTTACTTCACTGTGTTTAAAAAGTGGTATTGATTGGTCTAACTGAAATGGATCTTCTAATATTCTCATAGTCGATCTGGTTGTTATTCGAAGGAAAAGGTTTCAATGTGTTTTCTAGATGATTAGCGAAAATGTCCGATTTGTTGAGATTTGTTGCTTTCCATTTAGTAGCTTAGTAGTCAGTAGCTTCAGTTGGTGTCAATATTTCTAAGTAGTCCTGTATTAATTGATTTTTAGTCTTTTGTAGCTCAATTAAATAAATGTTTATCATTTGGAGATCTAGTAGTCTGCCATTTTTTCGTAACTGTCTTGTTTCAGCATTTTTGCTTCTTATACTTGCGGGAAAGCTAACGCCTTTGGAAATGTCTGGTTTGAAGGAGTTGCACAAAGTGAATACTCTTGGATTATTAATCACTTTTAAATTTATTGCAATTAAAACTGGAGTGATCAGATGACAGATCCATGCAAGATTTCACATTTATTTAGTTAGCTGAGATACCTTTTGTTAAACAGAAATCAATTAGATCACGAATTTTGTTTCCATCGGTTGGCCAGTATGTGGGTTCAGCGCTTGATATATGTCTAAATTGTCGTACAGCATAGCTTTTCGAAGTTCTCTTCCCCTAGTTGTATTTAAACATATGTGTGAAATTGTGTTTTTTTTCCTCAAGGGCCTTGAGAATGGCGAAATAAGCTACTCTACTTAAATATTGTATCTTGAAAAAGGATACCATTTTAATGTCTATCAGATAAACTCTGTAACTCAGCTACAACAAAAAAGTTTGTTTTTTTTACTTGAAGTAAATATCGTCCAAGAAATGTTGGCTCAGAAGAATGATGATGTCAACAAAAAATAAACTATCCAATTCAATTGATGCTACCCGGTGAAGTTGTCAAGTACAAATCTATTGACACAGATATAGATGAGAAACAAGCGGTCAATAATTATCCAATAGAGCTTCTTAAGTCATTGGAACTATTTGAAGTGACACCACACATCTTAACTTTAAAAGATAATTCGCCGGTGATGCTGATTTGCATAATTGAACCACCTTAATTGTTCAACGGAATAAGACTTACTGTTAAAAAACCGAAGCCATCATCATCAGCGACAAATGTAACGAAAGTGGAATTATTAAAAAAAAAAATTATTAAAATTCGTTAAAAATTCGTCAAACTTCGTGTAATTTAAAAAAAAAAATCAAAAAATATAAAAAATTAAGGAACAAAACAAAAAAAAAACACAAATTTCTCCTCGCTCTATTTATCCAGTCTGATGAGAGGGTTTCCGTCTGATGGGACACGATCCACACAACGAGCTGCTTCGTTCGGCCAGAACCGTCTGTTGCTGATCTGACTCAATAACTTCTCACGTAGTTTTGAGGCTAGCTCTGATTACTTGATTCAATTCAGGAATATGCAACCTTGGCAAATCTGATTTTATTTATTTTCATGGTGTATTTTTGCGTAGGAGTTTGTATCTACAGATTGTAATTTTGTTATTACATATCAATTACATTAATAATGAATTTATCAAAAAATCAACTGTACAGAAAAATGATCATTGATCGTTCAATAACACCGTTATATTCACACGTTAGGTATAGTTAGGTCCAGCATCGCGGACTGGGCCGCAGCTAATTAAATAAACTTCCAACTAAAATCAATAAATATAACGTTTTTTTATTTCAAGTACTCAGGTGAATTCGTAGTTTGTCGTAGTTTGTCCTAGACTTTTAATTGTTTCGGGAATTTTTCTCAGCCGCTCCAGAATCCTAAAATTCGAAGTAGTTACGGTGCCGTTAAATAAAAAGTTGAACCAATAATGAAGGAATGAAGGAGTACGAATCAGGCAACAAACCCCCTGCCCCACCCCATTTTTATTTGACGCGATCTGATGCATGATTCGTACTCAGTCTAAACTACAGTTTAGGGACTCTGCCCAAAACTTTAACCGCCTCTCCGTTTAAGGGTGTTAATTTTCATTGACCTCTCCTATAGTTCAGCCAAAAAATATTTTATGCAAAATTAAATTAAATATTTCTAAAGTTTATTCCCCTATCTCTCGCGAGGATGGCAGAATTAACAAATGCGCCAACTGTCTCTCAAATTTCAATTTTTACCTTAGAATACAAATTTGAGATACAATCCACATTTCTTTTTTTCTGAAATATTTTTTTTTAAATATTATATGGTAGATTGTAGAAATCCTTATGGCAATGGAACGTAATAGACGGAGAACATAAATACGTTCTAATTTATATGAATAATTTATACCTGTTAACATGACTTCTTTGCATATTTGTAAACCATTAAATATATAATTTACAAATATGCAAAAAAGAGGTCATAACTTATATTCGAATTATGATGATGATGAAGTCTTCAGCAGTTATTATTGAATGCATATAATGCGTATGCATGTATGCAAAACATCATCAACAACCTCAAATTCGAATATTTTAGAAAGATGCTATTTTAAAAGAAGAAAAAATGCAGCAGAAACAGACGCTAATCTTAAACATCGTCGCACCGCGTGCGAATGTAATTATATGTTCTCCGTGCACGAGCACGTTTATAAAGTTTACGTATCTATTCGTATAGTTTGCGCTTTCATCGATGGTGTATACAAGTTAAAGTTAAATAATAAATGTATATATTCAAATCAAAAATACCTGCCGTGTAAACGACCTTCTTCTCAATAATCCACCGGTCTCGCCAAAAAACTGTGTCATCACAATCCACAATCTGTGGAATGCTGAAAATCACAGAAAAAAAGTTATTAAAAAAAAAACTCAAAACGATATCTATTTTGATCGCGATTAATTTTTAATTAATTCATGACGCACGCGGTCGTCGCATCATAACATCAACTACCACGCGTGCCCGAATCGCTGGGTGGTGCGGCTACAGTCTAAACCTCAATAATTGCCAATAAAATTTCGAGTGTTTTATTAGCCATATCACACCAGTTTTGTGGTGCAGACGCATCTGCTAGAGCTAGATTCTATCTGTGTGTGTGTTCTTATAAATTTGTAGGGATGTGTGTGTGTGCTAATAAGCTCGCCTCTTCTAGTGCGGGCTCTGTGTCACCTCGCCAGATAGGCGCCTGCTCTGCATTTGCGATCGTTATCGCGATTATAATGTGCGTCTGCATATGTTTTTTGTATAATTTTTAAGCAGACAATTTAGAAACATTTTAATTAATATGCTAATGTTTTCGGTGTTTTTACTTTTCATTGGATTAAAACAAGACAATGTATCCGATCAAATTTGCGTACAACAATGTCAAAAATATTGCTTTTCTTTGGTTAAACAGCACATGTTTAATAATTTACCTAAAAAACATTGTCAAATAATGCCCTTTCGTAGTTATTCATCACATTGTTTTTTTTTAACTAAACTAAAACTTCATGCATCCGCCTTCAAATATACGACGCATCTATACACATCTAATTATAAACAGAACGACTATTAAACAATGTTTATGTGCATCGAAACACGTCTGTAATCAAAGAAGATACACAATCGAACTTAGTTGACCTCCAATCGATGCATAACACAAACTATGAGGTTAAATCACATTGCATAATCTAACAATTTGTGCATACATGAGCAACGTGCAGCATATCTAACCTCTGAGCATCGGCACAGAGCAAAAACAAATATATATAATTCAGTGTATAAATTTTCTGAAATATAAAATAGCACATACGCTACCCGTCCGGCAGCCAATGCTTTTAATCTTATTCAATATGCATGCTCCTGCTGTTTATATGTATTTACGGATTGTATACAGTTCAATCACGAAGTCTGGTAAATGTGATTTTTTTTTAATATAATAAAATAAATATGTATAATAAATTTGGATATAAAAAAAAGAAAATAGATTACAAATAATATTTTTCATGAATAAATCGGGTTTCTAAAAAGCTCTTCATCATAATAAATTATATATATTTAAAGTTTATTCTGCAGAATTCATCGACACACTTGCAATATCTGCCGTAAATGTTGGAAAATCCCATTTCTTGCACATTCCTCAAATTAAACAAAAAAAAAAAAACATACTGATTGTTTTTTATGACGATCGGCAGCGCGGCGCACGCGCTTATCAAAGACATAAATAAAAAAACTACGTGTCACCCATAAAATTAGTAATTAAAAATAATTTATTGACCATCCATCGACAGTGCTTTGAGATTTTTGTTTTTGTATGTTGTGCACCTTGGCCCATGATCACTGATCAGGCGCATTGATTTTTGAAAGTGTCATTTTGCATTTGCATAGAATCAATTAAAAAAACGTAGTAAAACTTTTTTGCAACGTGGAATTTCTTTTTTTTGAAATTAGAAACTATGTATTGGAATTTCAAAAATATTATAGATAAACGAGCAAACTTTATCTTTCGGGATCTTTGAAAGCGAATGCGATAGATTATTTGTAAAATGTACAGTTTAGGGCGTTGAGGCAAAAAAAATGTACTCAAAATTGAAGAAAAGTGCCCTTATTCATCTCAACCCTTTTTGTTCTTTCCCTATACTTTTATTTACATATTTACTACACATTTTTGTTCGCTTTTTTGTTCTTTCCCTATTGCGTATACGACTTCCAATCCGGTTTAAAAAAGCTGCGACAAAAATATTGTTTTCAGAAAGCGATGATCGGTTGAACCTTAAAATCTTCCATCAATAGGTCCAGTGGTAATTTTGATGATTTTGTATCCGCGTAACGAAATCGCATCAAGTTTGCGTTTTCTTCTCCAAATACAATTACCTGCTCGTGCAAGATGTTATCTATCACATCTTCACTTTTTTCAATTACATACAACCAAATTACGAACGTAAGCTTACGTTCGTAATTTGGTTCCATGATGTGAATTGTAACTTTGTTCCATATTAATGTCCTTGGATACAACAGCAGAAACATTCGTTCAGCTGGTGAGTAATTTCCTAGAGTCGACCTTGGTGTTATTCGATAGCACGTCAAAAACGTTTGTAAAGCAGCGTAAGTCATCTATTTTTTACTGCAACGTTTGGTGCTGCCCAGGACAAATAATCTACTCTATTAATCACGTTACGAGACGATCCAGTTATTTTTCAATTGCTTGTAAAAGTAGCTCAAACATTAGATATTGCTTTTGATGTTATATATGTTATATGGTTGTCAAATATCTCCTTTCCAAACATCACGCTTTTTTTGATAGATTACCTAGCGGAGTTGCCCTTAAAAAATAAGTATATATTGAAAGAATGTTTTATACAGCGCCATCTTTATAAATTTATAATCGTCCTTCGCTACCAACTTTAGGAAACCGATCAAAAAAATATTGCAAAATGTTAAAGATATAACTGTTCTCGTAATACACGAATAATCTCTTGAACAAGAGAAAGGTATGCGCCCGATTTGTACCACAATATTTTAGAGACTATGAAAAATACAATCCAGCGAATGGATCATTCAAAACAAGACACGTCATTAGCACCGTTGAATTTAATCCCCATTGGCTGAAATCAATTGTGACTGGTGGTGACACATGGTGCTTCCAATACGACCCAGAAACAAAGCAAGAAGGGAGAAGTCCACCAAGAATTCTCTTATCTTGATGTTTTAAAGCGTTTATTAGCCAGAATCACCCGTGTGCGACCTGAATACCATTATCAAGGGAGTTGAACTTTGCTGCATACCAACGCATCCGCATCTGTGTGCGCGATTATCTGTCACAAAAACATGTTTCTGTGATTTGCCACCCACCGTATTCAACTGATTTGGCTCCGAGCGACTTTTTTCTATTCCTAAAACTAAAAATATACCTGACAGGATTCTATTTTGTAGATATGGACACAATAAAGGTGGCCGTGACGCGAA
>JANSTU010008386.1:0-16336 GCA_027564075.1 Bolitophila hybrida
TCGCACTCCACTATTCACGACGAAGCTGTCTGAGAGCTGGCCATTATGTAAGACGCGACAAGAAGATCCGGCGTACATCTCTTTCATGATGTTGGTAAATAGCTAAGTGGAGGAGCTGGTGCGTCGGTGTCATACACCAACTCGTTATTATTCATTTACAATGGTTACCGCAGGCATCCTTAACAGGGTTTGAGCTCTTTGTTGTCCGGTAGATCTCCCCATGCCATGCTGCTGCCTCTGTGGCATCAGCCAGTCTGCTGACCTGTCTCCTCTTGTCGCGTCTTACACTTCGTTTTACGAGCATCGAGCACTGTTTTTATTTTTGGCTCCTAATAAGCCGACTTTGAGATGCCTGCGCTCTATAATGAGACGCCAGGACTCGTCCAACACCCAGTGTTCACGTATGCGGTGCCGTGTACCGACGACACCTAACTCAGATCCTAGAATAGTTGTGATCCAGATGGGGCATCTTTTGATGTCACCAACATTTAAATCCAATGTGTATGTATATATGTATTTCATAATTATTTTATGTCAAATAACCGGTGCCGTAGCCAAGTGGGATACCGCGTTGGCTGGGTAGGTTCTTCTTGCCTATTTTTAAAATAGTTTATTCATTTGGAATAACGGGATATTGGTGACATCAATTAACATATATTTACATATGCTGTATAGAACAATAAGTGTATGATGGCGTTGATGTGGTTCACGATTCGGAATATAAAAAATATACGCATACGCCATGCATATTGGTTAGTCACGGCTGGGAAAATTAGGACTCCTAAACTTCGTATTTATTTTGAGTGTTAGAGATTCAATTGGAGTAGCACAGAACTAACAGCACATTAGCATGAACTGACCATTCGTGTGAAGGGTGAGAGGGCGACAAAGTTTTTATTTAAACAAATAGTAAAAGTATATTATAAGGTTAATAGGGGTAGGGTGATTGATATTAACTGAAATGTTTTTAGAATTCCCATTATTTAAAAAAGGTAATAAAAAGCTGAAAACCCCTTAAGGAATACAAGGGCATAAAGGTAATGTATGGTATGGTAAAGAGTTGGCGCAAACAGCCATTTACGGCCTTAATGTTAAAGGAAGAGTGTGAATTCTATCAAATGAAATGTATTTGGAATATCGTTTTTGTCCTGGTCTCTCTTAAGTTTTGTAACATTTTATTAATCTTTTTTAAATAACAGGTTTATTTCAACATTAAAATAAAGATTCCTAAAGTTCAGCCGAAATTTCCAACAATTCACCCATTTCACAGACTGCTTTTTGAAGTCAAGGTCCATCTATTTGCTTTTTAACTGACGCATAGCCATTTTTACATAACATTAACAAACATGATGAAAAAAGAACATTTAAAAAATACTGATTGAGACATTTCACTCTACCCTAATTCCCATATCGTTCAGCAAATTATACGCGTCATGCAAAACAACACAATTTATATTTCATGAACGTATATGAATCTATATATTTATATTATACAGCATATACTTTGTACATATAGTTCGCATCGTTAGTACATTTCATGGATAAATACTTTACTACTGAAACAGATGGTCCAATTCGAGAGTAAAACCTGTATTTAATATACATACACACAAAAACCAATCGGATATAGGATAATCATAAAAAAGGAAGAACAGACATTTAACAATTTGGAAAAAATTAAGAATCCAAAATACTGGATTAAGAATTGCGTCAACATTTCTAACCGAATCGAGCAATCAACAACGCCGCGAACGGTGTAAATTCGTCATCGCTCAGCACTGGCTAAATGAAGAAAGCATACATATACGAACAGCAAACGCGCGCGCACGCAAGTGAATCGCATATTTGTATAGACACACACTAACACATACACATAAAGAATACACACAAAACGGTCGGAACACACATGGATTTCTGATCACACACGGACTATATCCGTGCAAGAAGAGCATGTATAATACAAATAATACACAGATACTATCGAAATGCGTGGGATTATTGATAGTCGAATACGTATTCCAGGGAAGGGCTCTTTACTTGGCTCGGAATTCATGGCGCCTGACTGTGAATCCCATGCAAATCCACTATTCGGCGGAAAACGGCGGTACTAATATTTTATATAAATTGTGTATGTGTGCGTGAATCTCAATGTGACTATGCGAAAACAAGTGCACCGCATCCGTTGTCATACGATCGAGCATATTTTCATTTTGATCTATAGGTCAGGTATTGTACGCAACGAGAAAACAAAATTATGTTTATTGTGTACATACATTATCACCCAATCATGTATCATCAGGACTTTCCTGTACACTAAACACTATAAAGATCAATACAACGCACACATAAATATAATTAAAAGCTTATTATAGAACTGTGTGCGGCATTCGAGATTCGACAGAGCAAAGACGGACAGAGATCGAGGTCTGAAATTATGAGTGTGTGGAAGCCTGCTCAACCACGGCGTGACTATAAAATGTTATATGAATATAATTATGAAGCTCTGGATTCGATTACATTTCAATGAATACGAAAATCGATTCAATTAGTGTGACAATATTGAAAATCTTTTTATGACATACACTTACACAAATAAATACATATACATTCGAAGAAATATATTCTCTACTACTATACGACCGAAGGAACTGCGTCAGCATGCAATGAGATTACACTAGAACTTTTCCGATTTTCCAATAAGATCATACACAAATCAACGGACCTAAAACTACGCTACACTTGAAATTTAAGAGTACTCTTCCAATTTGTGTCGCTAATACATTGAGGCACACAATTATGTAATTTTATGTTGTGTATTTACCTGAATATAAAAGCACACAGCAATATCTAATATTCAATTTGTGTCAGGTACGCGCTCACGATTGATTACACACACGCACGGAACTCGCGCGAGCAATTCCACAAATGCAAAAGACGAGGTGTACGTGATTGGCAATGTGCTCCTTGTCGTATAGTCTGCTTCTGCTGCCACTCTGCCTGATTGAGATTACTGTTAATTTTAATTATAAAAGACTCTAGTTTTATGCTTCCACGTACAAAGCACAAAATCTACACACACACTATAAATATATGGATGAGTGTGAGCCTGTGTATTATATATAGAGTACACAGATCCCGCGAATCTCTCGACCTCACTCAACGAAGACGGCAGAACTCTATGAAAATTCGAATTTGCACTTTTACTTTGCACCGTATCGTCGTTTTATTATAACCTTTTTGCTGAAGCGCGATGTTTTATCTGGCGGCGGCGGACGCAATGTTCTTCAGTGTGCTTTGATTGAGAGTATCTACTGCAGTGAACGTATGCGTTGTTAATGTGTTGGTGTGTGTGTGTTTGTGTATGCTAAGAGCGAGAGTGCGGTGCGAGCTGTCGACATTTGGTATTGTTACTCTGCGTTTCGCTTTGTGAGCGCTTAGCGGCCCGAACCTACACACGCGACTGTGCGACACGCATATATACACTATACAAATTCTCTATATATTACTACATGCTGATATGTTTATGCTGGCCAAAATCGTCAATCCCTCTTTTCGAGTTGAGCCTGCGTATTTGTTCTCTTCGAACTGCTTGATTTACCTTGGCTGCCGCTGGAGACGTTTTTTTTTCTCTAGCTCTCCTGTCTCCAGTAAGGCAAACTCTCGCTCTGGACTTTCCCTCAGCGAACCAGATACGAGAATACTTGCAATAACCAACACACCCTCACTCATGTAATATTTATTTCCTTGTTTATAATTACCAGTTTACTTATAATAATAACTCTTAGTCCATCATGTGTGGGACTGAGGGTGATGTACTTATTACACTGTAAAAAGGTTTAAGTGTAAAATCTTTTACTTATAAATAATATACTACAGAAACTGATATTTTTTTATATTTTTAAAGATAAGTAATATTTTGATTAGACCAAAATATATAGAGTATGATAAGCAAGAACAACACGATAAGCATAATTCAAATAATAGCTGTATTTGTATTATGTAGGTATATCATAATTCGTCACGACGAAGGTCATGTATATATACGTGTATAGAGACTGTACATAGAGAGGTGTCATACTTTAATACTCGCGTCACTCAAAGCGACCGGCGCAACGCCTTTTATTATTCAAGCTTTTCGACCATGCGATGCTGTTGATAAGTTCAGAGCATGAAACTTGGAACATAAAATGGAGTACATGAACTATAAGAATAGTCAAAGGTAGAATATATTTGAAAGACACGCACATTGCACTGTTTTTTTGTAGATAAATCTTTAAGTCTCTTAAAAATATATTTCAATCTACTCTATTTTAGAGCTTTTAAAAAGTTTGGTTCTCGATAACAGCATATATGTATATAAAATCCACGTTTTCTAAAATTCCAAAAAATATACACAATTTAATACATGTTTGGCTAAACGCTTTTACATGAGTAAATCGTGCTATATAATTCCAAAAATGCCTAAATTACAAAATATGGAGCGTAAATACAACAATTATGCTCAAAAGACATACCGAAAATAGCTGGTACGTAAGGAAATCCTTTACGCAGTTTGAAATTTCTTGTGGTTTTGGTCAAATTGACAAAATATACTAATGTTTAAGCAAAAAGTCAGTTTCTGCTCTGTGAGTCTGTGCTCAAGAGCACGATTCACAGTGAAGTTTAAATGCTGCAAACAAGAATTGAATTGATGAATATATGTCGAACTTGCGTTGAGAAGCCATGATGTTTGACTATACAACTCAATGTTATAGGAACTCTACATCCGAACATTTATTGGGAGTAGTCACTTTCCTTGACTAGCAATCGTAAAATAGGAACAACATGGAGGCATATTAGCAATATTTTTATAATTTCATATGTCAACCTTACTTCTTTTGAATACGCTTATTTATTTGGTTGCGTCAGATTGTCAAATGTCTGAGTTATGACATACCGCGTGACAGCCAAAAAAAAATGTGTAGGCAATTAAGATGGAGCATCGCACTAGCATTACAAGTTTACGACGTTGAGATTTTCGATTCATACCGCCGATGCAATCAAAGAAGTTTGTAATTACCTCGCTGGTGATGATAATACAAGTAAGCACTTGCGGACTTGATCATCAACAGTTATACAATACGCAAAATTATCAAGAAGACCACCATTTATTTAATTATAAGCTTTTCACGTTTTATAGAAACTAATTATTCTCGAAATTGTGACAAGACGATAAACTTAACCATATTGGTTTACAAAATTTGTGAATACTGGTCCTAATTTTCTTTTAAAAAATATTTGCAAATAATATTTGCAAATAAATATACATTTATTATTACACATAATAATATTAATTCATTTTTTAATAATTTTTAGGTTATGTAATGCCAGTTTTATCTGCAAATCATTCATTGTTGATACCGACGAATTATTTTGTGTTGAATAGACCGCCGCATTTGTCAAACAATTTCGAAGTTTTGCATTCAAATTAGAGCGCCATGGTGTTCAATTTGCTTATTAAAAATAATTTGGAATAAGGCATAGATGACACCACTCAACACTGTAGCGAATAAAACGTTCATTTTTATTTGTCTAGTTTCGCTTTTCATATAATATTCTTTCAGTTCATTAACGGGACATCGCAATTAATAACAAAAGATAATGTAGCAAATGCATTAAATTCAGTCAAAATCAAAAGAAAACTAATTAAAACGAACTCTGCAGAAATATGAACGCTTCTGAATTACGTGGTTTTACCGAGCATTATCCCGACAGACTGGAAGGATATCTAAAGCACAATTTGTACGCGGTCACATGTAAATTCAATCCGTTTGGTACAATTCTGGCAGTTGGCTGCAACGATGGCTGTATTATAATTTGGGATTTTGTAAATCGAATATCAGTTAAGGTAATCCGGGCTCACGTCTATTCCGTCAGCAGTATTTCGTGGTCAAACTGTGGTCATAAGATATTGACTTCGTCCATTGACATGTATGTACGCGGTTTCGATGTTTTGTCTGGTAATATGGAGCATGAATTTAAATTTGAGTCACCTGTCCGTTTTGTGCAGTTTGCTCCATGCAACATTAACTTGTTCATCGTGTGTACACTACTATTACCTGTTAAATTAATGCGATTGGTCGAAGAAAACAACTACACATTACCATTCGTACGGGATGAAGGAGAGCATAATATTGTAGCATCGTTCAATCGTTCTGGAATGCACATCTTTACTGGAAACTCCAAGGGTGCAATTCTGGTGATAGACGTCGAAAGTTTTTTGGTTGTTCTTAAGTTTCGACCATCATCGTCTATGATTGTAGACATTACTTTTGCGCTTAATAGTCACGTTTTTATGGTCAACTCAGCGGACAGCACAATTCGAGTTTACTCAGACACCATTACAAATCATACATGCCAGAAGGATGATAATAAAGAATTTCTGCCTGAACCGATAATTTGTCTACAGGATCAAATAAATCACGTTAACTGGAAACATTGTTGTTTTTCGGGTGATGGTATGTACATTTGTGCATGCAGTTCTTCACACGATGCAATATTTATTTGGGACCACTTGACCGGAAGCCTTATGAAGATCCTATATGGAACAGAACGATCATTCGTTCTAGACTGGCATCCACGTCGAACTTATTTGATAAGTGTCGGCGATGGAATTGTATCGATTTGGAAAGATGCGCCGAGCGCTGTTTTTGAACCGGTCATCGCAGGATTTACTGAAATTGAAGAAAATGTGCATTACGAGGAGCGTGAGTCTGAATTCGACATTGAAGATGAGGACCGATCGGTCGTGGACGAGACTGGCGATTACGAGTCATCCGATGTGGATGTGATAGCTTTGAATGACAATGCGGATGAGGTATCTTATTCAGATTTGATGGTTTTACCATTTGCACCAATTATTGAAGATGAAAGCAGTGACAGTGAATCTGACAAAATTCTTACTTGGAGAGCTTTTTGGCCATTTGGTAGAAATGGAAATGCTGGATAATTATTTTTTAATTATTAACACATAATGTTTATAAAACAATAAATAAATATCACGATAAAATTGATCGTTTTATGTACGCGCATCGCAAATATTTATATTCTGCCCTGTAAACGCAACCTTTCAGCCATTATTAATTTTGACATTTCTTTGAAATCAAAACGTAAACACGTGCGTGTTTTCGTCCACCAACACCAAATTGTGTTTTTGGATTTACACGCAATAACATGGAGTACGTTAATTTCCTGGGGCATCCCGTGAAGCAGGAAAATGCCGGTGTCGTCGCAACATCAGAATCAACACTGCAGGTGTAAGTATTCTATGGAAAATTCAATGATGTTTTTGTGTGTGTACCTAACCTCATTGTTTTGTGACAATACAAAGCAAATTTCGCAATGTTAAATGATTGAATGTATTATTTTATTTTTATTTTTAGATTATGTTGCGAATGTGGTGTGCTCATCGAGCCCAATCCAGCCAATATGTGTGTAGCCTGTCTACGTACACACGTTGACATCACCGAAGACATCCCAAAGCAAGCGGTCATGTACTTCTGCAGGAACTGTGAACGTTACTTGCATCCACCCAGCGAATGGGTACACTGTGCCCTAGAGTCTCGTGAATTGCTTGCTATTTGTCTGAAGAAGCTTAAAGGTTTGAAGGAGCTGAAATTGATCGATGCCGGATTCATCTGGACGGAACCGCATTCAAGGCGCATCAAGGTCAAGTTGACCGTACACAAGGAAGTCTTTGGCGGAACTATGTTACAGCAGGTGTTTGTGGTCGAGTTTATCATCAACAATCAGATGTGCGATGAATGTCATCGTTCAGAGGCTAAAGATTTCTGGACTTGTCTGGTACAAATTCGTCAGCGTGCAGAAAACAAGAAGACGTTCTACTATTTGGAACAGTTGATTTTAAAGCACAAGGCTCACGAGAATACACTCGGTATCAAGCCTGTGCACGGTGGACTTGATTTCTATTATGCCAACGAGAATCATGCACGTAAAATGGTAGACTTTTTATATACTATGTTGCCAGTAAAGAGCACCGAGTCGAAACGATTGATCTCGCATGATATTCACAGTAACACCTTCAATTGCAAATCAACGTATGCCATTGACATTGCACCCATCTCAAAGGACAGTTTGGTATGTCTGCAGAAGAAATTGGCCGGAAATCTGGGCAGTATTACGCAGATCTGCTTGGTGGCTCGTGTGGCTAACACAATTCACTTGATCGATCCGAGATCAGCACAGAGTATGTATTTGAGTATTGGATTTTTGTCTATAAATTTACATTTTTTTTATTTAATTCAGTTGCTGAACTTACTTCCACCGTGTACTATCGCCAGCCCTTCGATGCTGTCTGCAATCCAAAACAACTTACCGAGTACATTGTCATGGACATTGAGATTGTTCGCGAGAAAGAGCTCAGGAATTTCCCGGGTCAGGGTAAAATATCGCAAAAGCACGTTGTAGCTGATGTATGGGTGGTCAAAGCGTCCGAGCTAGGAATAAATGAGAATACCACGCATACGCGTACTCATCTGGGACATCTACTGAAGCCCGGTGATTCGGTGATGTGTTACAATTTGGAGGATGCCAACATTAATGATCCCAATTTCGAGAAAATGGACAAAGACAAATTGCCCGATGTGGTGCTGGTCAAGAAGTACTACGGTGACTTGTCTGGTCGTCGTAATCAACGTAACTGGAAGCTGCAGCATTTGGATGAGGAAGCCACAAATTTGGATCGCGGTCACAAGTACTTACTTTCATGTGGATGAATTCAGATAATGAATGAACTAATCTCGGTTATTTGTCTTTTTTATAGGGATTACAATCAATTCTTAGAAGACCTCGAAGAAGATCCACAACTTCGACAGACGATCAATATCTTCAAGGATGCTACAAAACAGATGCCCGTCGATACAGACGATATGCTTGATCCATCGGTACCTAGAATCACACTTGAAGAGATGCTCGACGATCTGGTACTTGACGATGTGGAAATGGGTGGTGAAGAGTAACTGGATGCCGTTGTTTTTATTTTCTTTTCGTTGATAAGTATTTTATGATATATATAAAAATATTGAAAATACATTCAACTGTATATTTATTGTGAGTGGATGAGGTAAATGAGGCAATAAGTTTTAATAAATTATTATTATTACTTTGTTAAAAGGCTGGGTTTAGTATGCAAATATGTTAGAGCCAGTAAATACAAGCCAGGTTGATTTACTTAAAATTGAGTATTCAGTGTAAGTTTTGTTTTGTATTGGCAGTTTGATGCTCTTAATGAGGGGGAGTATTAGATGCGAAAAACAGTGTGCTCCAAATATTTTGAGAAAAATCTTTTCAGAGAAGGCCTAGGCCAACTATAGTGTTACAAAAAATTTTATTATTTATTTTTTATTATAAACGCAGAATTAGGTTAAGTTCATGTAATTTGTCAACCCGACCCGTGGTGGAAACGGCGAAACGTCAAATGGTAAAATATATAACGGTTTTAGTTAGCGCTGCGACAACAAGAAAATAGGAGGTGAAAAAAGAATAGAGATCTTCATATTGTGAAAATTGTTTTGTATTTATATTAAATAGAAAAATAGATACACGTATTTTTCTTCCGAATAATATCAACATTACTTCATTATCGGAAAAAACTTATTCTAGACGTTTTTATTGAGAGATTAATCCCGATCGCTTGGTTTAATAAGTAATTAAGTCTTCATTTGGAGTATTTCTATAATACTAACAACATAAATTATATGAATCATTTCATATCTGATGCTTTACTTGGTTTACTTAATAAATATGATCCCATATAGTTTACACCTGCAGTTGTAAAAGTTCTTGTCATCCGAGACATAAAACAATTTACATAAAATCAACACCCTTTGAATAACGCTTAGGGAAAAGTAAAGCTTTTGATTTCGATTTTCATGTCGAGCTTGGTGTTGGTTTTTATAACATTTATTTTGATTTTGAAATTCGGGATTTTGATAAGGTTTATCTACAGTAATATATTACTAATAAGGTTATTTTGACGTCGCATGACGGTAGACGGTAGTTTATCGACATCGTATGTAGTATTAGTACGATAATTAATTACTGAATAAATACATTGACCATTATTATTTATGGTATTATTACTGTGATTAATTACTCAAATATAACAGTATTATTTTTCTGTATAGTAAATAATTACGGTTAAATTATAATCGATATAAAAACAGATATTATAACAAAAATGTAAAAAAAAAATCAATTCAATGTTTACATTATAAATATTTGTGTGTATAGTTAAAATAATAAACATACAATTTTAAGTATATATGTATGTAGTATATTATGTAAGTAGTTCATCTGTTCACAGTTCACAGCTAAAGTGTTATTGGTATCAAGTTCAGCGCTGCTTTGGCGTCGGATTACTCGCCTACTTCGCTGTACACAAAATTTTTTACAAAAAAAAAAATATAATTTTAAATAATGGCTTATAATTTAGTTTTATGATAAATAGAAACTGTAAATGCTATTGTAAAATTTAGAATATATGATTTCAATGTAACGGTGTATATTGGTATTATCGAGTGTATTACACATAGTAACATTGAAACTTTTATTCTAAATTTTAAGGTTAACATCTTATTTAAAACGGTCTCGGCTATAAAAAAAAACCTTATCCACATTAAATTAACATAATTAAATTTAACAAGTTTACAATACCTTGTGTAACGTATTTTCAATATTTTGAAAAAATATTTGAAATATGGCGTGATCGTCGCCCGTGCCGACATTGTTTGTGTTTGTGTCCGTGTCCAAGTAACTGTCAAACTCATTACCATACATCATACATACAAGCAATGTTGTTGTTATTCTTTGTGGCAGAGGTATATAACATATTTGTGATAAGCAATAATTAACAAAAATTGTATGTTTATAAAAACAAAAGTTATACTGGCTCACATTACATCAACTCACGTACTGTAAAAATTAAAGCTTGGTTTTACTGATCGTTTTTAACCTCACTAATATATCCTGCCAATTTGAAATACACTCGCTTTAACTTAGCATTTTAAGTAACAAAATTAATAAACATTTTAATAAATTCTATAACACAATAAAAGTAAACAAAAAAAAATGTTACGCATATTTTTTTTTATTTTTGAATATTATTCTTATACTGAAAATATTTTTTTTAGCGAACTATAAACAAATCGTCTATACTGATAAATACATATTTTGTATTTGGTCTCAATTATCCAGTTTGAAGACGGTAAAATGTTACTACTTTTTACTTGGTATAAATTTACAGTTGTGTGGCGTAAAAACAGTAATTTAATACTGGACAAATTTAAGTCTATTGCAACGTTGCTGGACTGTAATTTTGTAACTTGTGTCGCAGATTCTTACTTAGGCCATTATATGTAAAAAAATCTCGGAGTGACGACGTCTTGCCTTACGATTGTTTCTGCGTCTGCGAGTCTGGTCTTGTCTTGATGTTTTTCCTTGCCTCACAACGGACGTTGCTGCGTTATTATATCACTACCGTTTTATTAAACATAATTTAATTGCACAAATGAATGAGCAATTACTAATTATTTATCAAGTGATCTAAAATGAATATAAACAAGTTTATAAATTGTATAGCTATTTATATATAATTATTCCAGTTTACAATGTTCTGCCCGCAATAATAACTAAATTTGTCATTGTTGGATATTCTCTGAAAATGTCATATATAAGTTCAAAGAAAGAAGAAATGGTATATTGTTATCGACACAAATAGACAGCTCCTATAAATAATAAATAAATCCGCGCATGCAAGAATCAACAATAATTATAGAAACGGAACATTACGAAATGAAATGTTTTAGATCTAAACAGTATAAATATATACCTACATATATTTTTCGTAAAAAATGAACAACAACAGAGATTAGTTAAAAAAATGTAAGCCAGTACAATATTTAGATTAAAACTTGTATTATCAGAAGATATATATGAATATATATATATATATATATATACCACATTATATTAATTAATTATATATATACCACATTATATTAATTTTGGAGTAACTTATAAAAAAACCACAGCAATATAATGAGTCCATTAAATATAAGACACATTTTTCCAGCCTGCTTAATGTAGTATAATCTGCAAGAAAATAAATATGTATTCTGTAGAAATAAACAAATCTTAATTTATCTTACTTTTTCAGTCGCTTTCTAGTCCGATCTAGTGTTGAGGGAGACTGATGAATGACAAATCTTCGAATACCCTCAAAATATTGTATGAAATAATCATCCCAACGCAATGCTGCAATATCAAAGAAAAATGTATTGCGATCCTCGGGAACCATCAGAGTCCAAAGTTTACGAGCATTGTCATCATGAAAATTCCATTCTCGCAACATTACCACTTGAAGTATTTCCACCATTTTAGATATCTTATCACGAATCCTAATGAATCTTAAACAAACAAAACATTCCGACATTTTTAATATTCACAGCTTTACGGAATAATAATTTTAAATAATTACTGTGGCGGTTTCGCACATAACCATAGAACAATGTCAGTCAAATGGGCAGGTATGGTATGCTTTAGGAAATGTTCACAGTAATACGGCTTGTGCAACAAATCTGATGGATACCATATAACATTCTCATGTGGATACTGAAGTATACCTTTGCGCATATACTTAATATAATCTCTCCATGTAATTGGGTTTTGATTTCCCGAAACACAGTTAAAAACTGTTAGTTTTGTTGGTTTTATGACAGCCTGATGCCATGCGGCCGCTAAAATCATATTGCTAACAATGTCTACAGGAATAATGTCAGCCAAAGCGTCTCGTTCGATGTCCAATGTTCTTAGTATACCGGAACCGCATGCCAATACAACGCCAACAGGACCGCCATTATTGTCAACCCAACCTGGAAATGGTTCACTGGCACTGGAAGTTACTGCACGAAGAGTTCAACGATTACATTATAAATTAAACTGTTTTTTTATATATAAAATACCTATCGATGGCCTCACAATCGAGACTGGCAGATCGTTTGCTTCTTCCTGCAGTAACTGTTCGGTCAGAGCCTTTGACAGAGAATAGGTATAGCCATATTCACCAACCAGTTCAGATGAAATCTACATGAGTCATAATCATATATATCGCCCTGCATATATTCAATACACATATACTTACCAATGACATACAATTGTCCGGAACGACATCAATTAGTTGGAATATTTTGTCTAATTCATACCTTGTTGGATAGATCTTTTCGAAAACGTTCTTTATGTGCAAGTTTGTGTAGGCTGTCGAAACGTAGACGAATGCCTATAAAAACACACACATGTTTATAAACATAAATACATTATAAATTCAATTGTTGTACGAACTTCTAGATTTACCATTTGATGACATAGTGCCAACAAACGTCTGGTTCCGATTGTGTTTGTTTTGATAGAATTTGCGAGTTTTTCCTGGAGTCTCACGTTGGCCGCCGAATGTAATACAATCGATACGTTACGGACGAGTAGTGCCTGAGTTGTATATATATTATTATATTTTGAAATCAATTGATCTAGAATAATTGCTATACCTGATTTTCCTTAGAAATGCCTAGCTCTTCCTCACCCATATCACCAATGATTGGAACGACTTTATCAAACAGTGCAGGATTGTTCTGTCGCACGTTGTCGTATAACTAAATAAAGCAAAATTATTTATATATATAAAACTATTATTATTATATATATTATTATAACGCTGCAGGTCGAAGACCACATTTTCGGACCGAAAGACGAAAGAACTTCAAACATTGTGTTAAGGAATCTATCGCCGATGACGAGCAAGAAGATCAGAAATCCGCCAATTCATCGAGCAGAGCATGTGATAAATCTTTACCACAATTTTTTTTTGTTTCAGCTTACATTTTCCACAAAGGCTATCAAAACTTGACATAAACTATGGCGATGCTTCAAAACAGAGTGCAGTAGACGACGGACTGAAAAACATCAAAATCTCGAATAATCACAACGCGACTACAGAAAACAACTGGCGACAAATCCAGGGCTTGTTAAATACTTCAGCAGAACGACCCGGAACACGAAAACAGCATCGTCCGGACAAATTTCGAGGTACCTTCGTTGCATCTGCATAATCTACATCATCATCCAATCTCGCCCTAACAAGAAGAAAAACATTCCGATTGTAGTGATCAAGAAACTGACTACCTTCCAAGCCCGGTAAACAACCGGCAGATGCGAACAGCTATATTTCGGTTGCTGCTCTTTTATTTTTTTATATAAAAATACATCCCAATTTTTGTACCCCCTTTCCATGTATCAGCTCACAGTGAGTGGATTGTGAGAAGAATCTGAGAAGGCGTCAAATCCTATGAAATAATTTGAAATCAAATATTTCAATATAAAGCAAAAAGTCAAAATGTGAGCATGCTCACGAACAAACAATCCGGTGAGCTATGTGAGAGTTTTTTGACATATTGTGAGAAATCAAAAATCGTTCACTTCGTGAGATAACCCTGAAAGTGGGTACTAACCGCGCTGAACAGCTTTTACACCACCTTTGTCCAACAGGCATCGGAAACATTTGTGGAGCTCTTAGAAGTCTGCTAAAAAGAACCACCGAACTAAGAATGGATGTCAAGCTTCTTTGCAACAAGCAGCTTCATTCTCTTGCCCATTATCAGCTACGTATTTCTTGATCAAAAGTCTTAAAGTAGATGAGCAGATTGGACATTCATTTGCTCTCATCAGCTCTAAAGAACATTTAAAAATGGTCTTAAAATGCGTGATCTATACAGATTATCTCGAGGACCTGCACTGCACAAATGCTAATTTACTATCATTTTATTAAAAATATGTAATATGTATATGTAAAGTCTACTTCTTTTTATCCAATTGAGCTTAAAATTTAGCAAAAAAAAGAAAAAGTTGCTTTTTTACATGACGTTGTTATTTCTACACCAAAACCACTATAAAAAAATATACAATGTTCTAACCTCAATTTTAAATATCTCGGCCAACCGTTCGGTAACTGTCATACATTTCTTCGGACGAATTAGGACGTATACGTTCCTTATGTCGGTTGAGCGCAACAGTTTTTCCAGTAACACCTATTATATAATTCAATATAAAAAAATTAACAAAACTATTAAATACTATACGTGACGCTCGCACTTTTCCTACGAATCCAGTGACACCAGTAATTAAAACGCTGCGATCGGCATAAAAGCTTTTCATGGACTCGTATTCATAATTTTTATTATTGTTTAGCATCTTGTATATTCGCGTATCACAACTGACAATAAATGGAAATCATTGTGTTAATCTTTATTTATACACTCTTGTGCAATTATATTGTAGATTAATAGGCTAACTAACTGTATCATTAAATATATACCATTACACGTGTACTAATAATGTGAATTATATGATAATTTATTAGAGGTATTTATTTAAACCCCTTCAGAGATTTTGTTAATCAATCGTATTATCATTCCAACTTTGATTAGTTTTTTTTTTAATTCTCATAATTAATTTATTAGTGTTATTTATTAAAAACCGTTCAGATATAATATCTAGAAGTAAATTAAAATACATTCTTAATCAATCATCATTTCAACTTTAATTAAATATATTTTTTTAAATTACCATAATTAAATCATAAAAATTAATGAAATCCATCAAATTGTTCAACAAAGCTGAACATGTACGATTCTTTATTTTAAAAACATAATGAAAAAGTCGAAGCGTTAATATAAAATACTATATATACATTCTCAAGTAATTCGAAAACAATTAAATGAACTTGATAGCTATATCGCCTTAGAAGCAATATGATTCAGAAACAAAGCGGTGGAAGACACCGGTGCATCGGCAACTCTAATAGTGCGTCAAATTCCAATAAAAATTATGATTTTGTCTACTACGATACCAAAGGGGTTTCAAGTGGGCGAGAAGTACTTTGGGAAGACTTTGAATACAAAATAAAAATAAGTGACATTGTGTATATATATATATATATTATATATTATATTAGTGCTGTCGAAAAAAAATAGGGTATATAATAGGATGTCAAAAAAGTCCTGCGGTATTTTTATTCAATTTTCAATTATTCATTATTTTTTTATTTAAATGCTTTTTATATTAATTTTAACAATATGGAAGACAATTCGGCCTCTGTTGATCAAAGATGTCCTCTTCTGCATGAGTGCTGAATTCAAATTTAAATTTATCTTAACCGGCAGTGTCCCGGGCAGTGAAGGAAGTTTCAGAGGCTATAGCGACGCACCTCTCCAATAAATATATATGTTTT
>JANSTU010008397.1:0-16336 GCA_027564075.1 Bolitophila hybrida
TCTTATGGGCAAACAGAGCCAATGAATAGTATGGCCAAATCTTTTAACCGCTTTTCTAGCTTTTTTGATTTTACAACTTCGCGAGACGCGTTCCTGCGAAATGTAAGGTCCACCTTGATATTTTGAGTTTTTGGTTAATGTCGTACGAATGGTCCTGTGTAGACGTGAATTGGAGACACATGTGCCCTGAAGTTACTTATAATTAGATGTTTGGATAGTTGTCCCTGGTCGTATATAGTAGTATATCTAATACATTTGCATTGTATTCTGTTTTTTTATATAATTTTCCATTGTACGTTTTTGTTTAATTTATTTACACCATATGTATTCCATATATATATATATATATATATTATTTTTTGTATAAATTTAGAATAAACAATGTAATTTACCTTATTGTACGGATCTAATAAATCAATAACTTCCTCGTTATATAATTCAAGAAACTGTGCAGCTACACTGAATTGGACATCACCATTCTCATTATTTTGTTCATTCGATTGCATTTTAAGATCTTCAATACCGGAAAAAATGTGCCTTACTGCACGTGGAATAATACCTTCTAAGGCATCACTAATTTCTTTTTCAAATCCAGTGCCCATAGTATACGTTTTACCCGAACCAGTCTAAAAACAAACAAAATCATAAGCGTACAATTTAAATGTGGTTAATTGTTATAGTTGAAATTCTAAAGCAAAACCGTCGTCATATAGTATTGAATATTATGTATGTAAAGTTGAAGCGATGACGCAGTGTTATAGATTACTGCCTCATTATACCCACGGGCTGTGAGTATGAATCCAGGTACACATGTTACATTAAATGTACATGCATTTGTGACTAGGTATTTTCAAAGAATCGCCATGATTTATAATTTTTTTAAATATTTGTAATTATAAAATATTAAAATATCCTGTAACTCAACTGTTCGTAATGCCACTTTAAAAGAAGTCAAATAACAGTTGATATATTTATATATCAATGGTTTAGAGTTTAGATCAAAGAACTAACTATTTCAGTATTAATAAATACATTTACATATGTATATATATATGTATACTACCCTAAATTATAGGAGTTCGTCCACCCAAAATGTTAGTGTTATATCGCGATTTTAATACATACCTTTATTTTTTTTTTTTAAATCTTATGATGCAGATATTTATAAACATAATTTGACAACATTATCCTAAAGTTTCGTAGATAAAAAATATTACTGTTAATCCGTGAGCATTTAAAATGCCGATAATAAACAGAAACCGTGTCTTTACTACTTTAATTTTCTTATGCTTTACGTTTGCAATCCGCGTTGGCTTTGAGTAATTTACCGATAATTGTCAAATTCACCACAAAATATAATGCAAATTATCATTACACATCAAAAATTGAAACAAAATGGTTTGAGGCAGGTGCATCAACGAGGACGTTCTTAAAATTATTTTAAATTTAAACTCAAGGGGTAAATCTACTCGACAAATAAGCCAGGATGTGAATTTGTCATAAAGTAGTGTGTAGTCTATTTTAAGACAGATTAAACAAACCGGAACAACAAGCAGAATACAAAATATTCGCGAAGTCTGCGATCCTTGAAGGCGATTCTTAAACTAAATCGACGAAAAACAGCTAAGGAAATAACTTAAATCTAGAACCTGGCTGACAAAAATACATATTCCATAGCCACGACTCAACGATACATCAAAAATATGGGATTTGGTTTTTATAAAGTAAGGTTATGCTGTATTTATTTGATGATTTCTGTAATGCTATTTTATAAAATATTTTCGTAGGCAAAAGACAAGCCGCTTTTAAATAAAAAACAGAAGATCCGCAGGATGAAATAGGCAAAAGAGCGTGTGAATTGGACAGTAGCACTCCGTAATCTGGAGTGATGAGTCCAGATTCGAAGTTTCCTTTGGTGTTATTCGAACACCAAACGAAGTACTTGATCCCGAGTGCTTGAATAAGAAAGTCAAATTTATGTTGTAAGGAACTTGTTAACATAATGTCACGACAAATTCAAGCCGTTATAACGCAAAAAGGTGATGTGACACACTGGTAAATCCTAATAAATGTTATTTTCCTAAATAAATATTTTTATTCTACAAAAATTTATAATGTTGTCAAATTATGTTTATAAATCTCTGCATCATTAGATTTAAAAATATGTTAAAGGTATGTATTAAAATCGCGATATAACACTAAAATTTTGGGTAGTATAAACAAAGCCTTTTATTTATTTTCTTACTAAAACAATCCTTGGGATTCGTTAGCTAAAGCCTTGTAAAACCCATTAATCAACATCCTATCATTAAAAGGAGAAAATGCCCCGCATCGGAAAGAAATTGATTTTTTTTGCTTCAAACAAATTTGTTTACTTTTTAATTCGTAAAGATGTTATCTAAGAAATATCTAATTTTTTATCTCTTTTTATATGATTCTGACATAAAAAAACATCAAACAAATCCCAAAATAATATAATATAAAAATCAATATGAAGTGTTTTTTTATTATCAATCATTCAAATACTTTTTTCTTCTTTTTGGGAAAAATTTAATGAAAAATATTGGTGTAATTTTTTTTCTTTTGAAAATGTCTCACGGTCGCGTATCGAGCTTGAAGTTTTGACAATTTGCTATTATTTTTCAAAAATTGTTACATAAACTAAGATAACTTGTCACACGATGGTTACACCTAAAAATATGTTTGAAATGATTATAGGAAAAGTTGTTTTCATAAAAAAATCTATACATGTTTTTCAGAAAAAATGTGTATTTAAGAATCTGCACTGTGTATTTTTTTTTATTTAATACCTTTTACCTAAAATTCGTTTGCACAATATAAAAATTATGTTATTCTAAAAAATAGCCTTATAAATTTATAAAACAAAAATTCCATATTTTTTTTTAAGTAATGCATATTTAAGAATTTACACTGAAAAAACATGATTTTATATTTTCTTCATCATATTTACAAAGATTATATTAACTATTTTTTGCGTATTTTTTGGTATTGAACTTGGTCCTTGTTTCACGAGACTTTATTTTTTTTTCGAACAACTCCATCGCGATTCTCAGCTCCACAAACCATGCTTGATGCTTCTGTTACGGTTTTAATTGCCTTAAATGTGATCCCCCAATTCTGTACCTGGTTCTGAGACAATTTATTTTAAATGCAAGGGAAGCAAGGCAGGACCATTCGAGTCCACAATGTCATAATAGTCTTCTTCGTCAAAATTAAGTACAGAGTTATGTCTCTGTACTTAATTTTGATGACTAAATTGCGGGACCGATGTCCTTGCCAGAATTATGTGCTGAAAAGCCAGATGACGCACGGAGAAACTAGAGTCAAACATCATTCCGAGTAAAATATTTTCACAGTGCCCGAAATATCCATTATTCTGTATCACAGGATCGATTATTGATTTTATGGAATAAGGAAGATAACGATGTTTGGCCCCATTGACTCATGAAGAATTGGATTTTATATTGAACCAACACCGAGCATAAACTTTAACAACAAATGTAGCCAAAGTCTTTAAATTATCAGATGGTTCACTGGTTGCAACATATTTTCGCAATATCCGATTAGCAGGACTTCTTCTTGAGAGATTCTCTGAACAAAAACAAGATGTAACAGCCGAACATAGATCCATTAGGATTGTAGGAAAATATTCATCACTAATTCGATCGAATGGCAGAATCGGCAAATTTTCGCAGTCTATCAAAGCCATACTAATTGGACCATTAAAACCACTTGGACCCTTCGATCACCGTCTAGGTGGATAATTATATGACGAAGAGGAAGTTCATTTGCATGCAATTCTAACCATTGGAGTGATTTGTTTAACTTGTTTTCCAAATGCACTTTTACTCCTCCTTTCCATACTGTATTAGTATTAGTACTATCACAACCGATACCACACAAGTCATTTGTCGAAATGGAGTTGTCAGTCAAAAATGAAGAAATGGCATATAATATTTACGGCTGAACCAGATTCTGGGACAACATGGCCAATATATTGTGAACCGGGCTCAGCGGACAAAACGATATGTTCTTCGGATGATGTTTGTCGACTATTATCGAACATTTTCAGTGTTTGGTCTTTACGGCCAGCAAAAAACAACCCATTCATATACGCGATCACTCTATCGTTTTGTTCTTCACGGCGTAACTTCATCCGAGAACATCCTATCGACGTTGCTGCAGCCTCTCTGTCCGATGTACCATACCTATCTGCCATCTAATGTATATCTTATAACAATTCGTTTTGGGACTTTACCTTCATGATCATTTAGCGCTTCAGAAGTCTACTCGTATACCTCCGATGGACATTATTTCTTTGATCCTCTAAGAACTCTCGCTCAGCATTCGGAACATTGCGATTTTTCTGGCAAATACAATTATCGTTGAATTGGCAGGCTGCAATGTCGAATAGTTTGGAACAATCTTTTATAAACTGTGTTACCTTTATTTATACGCAGGAGTAACATGTCGCTCTTTACTAGTTTTAGTAAGAACAGAACGCTTTTGCAGTTGATCTTTCATCATTACCACAATTTGTTGATACTTGATAATTGTTCAGTTTGTTTTGCAACTGATAGAAAGTCTGGTCGTGGAGAATTGACGTCATGTTTGTATTTGTTTTGTATTCAATGTTTACCATCTTTTTGCATATGAGACCTACGTCTACAAGTGGTTGCAAATCAATAATCAGTATCAAAAATAAGTTACGTTAAAGCCTTACAGAGGTGATTGAAATCCAAACAAAGCAATCAAGAAGCTGCAATTATTATCCTCGAAATTCCGGAATCACACCGGTCTACCAAACAACATACTTTAGCAACCCACTATATTTGTTGCCAAGAATATCTTGGCTTGAATCTGAATTTCAACAGATGTTATTTTGTATAGCATTGGATATGGCAGAAATAGAGGCACAATATATCCGCCAAGGCATCAAAATGTGCTCTGAATTTGCTTCAAAAGGCGTTGGATGGCAATAACTATTGGGATGGATAAGAATTTCTTGCCAGTTGTCCTCTTTTTTAGCTATGCTTTTTTAGCTGGCTTTCCAATTTCAAGCGAGTCAGTTGAGAAAGTTCTTCTTCCGTTTCAAGTCTAAGAATGGACTGAGGCAACACGGGCTGACAACAACTTTAGTACACTCTCCTATGATTGTCTTCTTTGAAATACCAGGCAACATGGTAACATATATCTCTCCATTATTAAAAACTTAGTCTGTGGAGGATTTTCTCATAAATGTGGATACATTCAACTAAAACATTAAGTATTTATAAAAATCAGATATAAGCTATATAATTCTGTTTGGTTAACATTCTAATTTTAGTCCATAGACTTCAATTCGTCCTTCTAGAATCATCTTATATTATACACGTGTTTTTATAACCTGAATGCAAACTATAAATAGCAACACAAATACATTGAATTCTAAGTATACAACTGTGAGTAATCAATTGCAAAGCAACTTAAGCAAAATCATCAAAGACATACATTGAACACCTTTATATATACATATATACATAAGTTGTGTGTGAGTGCAATTATGTGAAGAACATAACCGCACTGTAAATATTTCGAGTGCATCCATGCAAATGTTCAGACAGAATGACGACTCTGCTATATAGCTCCACAACAATGGGGGCAAAGATCAATATGTGGCATGTGGCTGTATAATCCGTGATGAGTGAGATAATGGATATTGAAGGTGCTTCGTGTGCGCAAGAGCAGCTTTTTGCATCTCATCACCATCACATATTGGCTTAATTATTCGATATGGGTTTTCCCGATGCCTGAACCCGGAACATCGGAACAGGAGATTGAGAATTAGACTTTGGAGTATATATAGATATTTGCGGTGTGTATTTATATAATTGGAAATAACTTACATAAAATCTATAATAAATTGTTCAACTAATTTGAATACAGTTTAGTATATAGTATACATTTCTCAGGTATTTATCATAACTTATATTTTTATGCGAATTTCTTTCTTGGACGTTTGCCCAATTGGCCTTTTACTCTAATATTATATTATTCAAGTAACTTGTTGCACTTCTCGTGTTCTACAATGTAAATGTTGGTATACAATTTAACCTGACTTACTATTTCTCATACAAAAGTTACCCCACCTCTCAAGATGGATTAGGAATTAAACCAAATTGGGTCAATTATAATATATAGTTTTTGGTGCAGATTTATAAAACGCAGCCAGAAGCGAAAATATCCAAAAATTAACACAGAGCCAGCAACAGAAATTTAACCCAAAACAATTTTGTCAAAATAAGAAGTACAATTATATAAATTTCGCTACAGATTGCTAGACCAAATACATATAAATAAACATTTAAACACTTTGTTTTTTTACTGTGAAATTAATACCACTGATAAATGCAATAATTTAACGTTATTTGAGTGGAAAGCTTAAATAAAGCTCCCACGCGATTCTCTTTATTTAAATATAGAAATCATCAAAGAAATTATATTTGCGAGTAGACATTTTCCATCGAAAGTTATGCCAAAATGTATGTACAGAGTTATTCATTGCGCGATTTTTAAATTTTTATTACCTCAGATAACGTTGCTCAAAGTTTTGCGGGATTTAAGCGGATTGTCTTTCGCCAGCAAAATATTGATTTAAAAATATACTTATCTACGGAATTGAATAATAAGTATATAAAATATAACATATATTCGAATTTCATAACAAAAACATTTTATGAAGATGTGTTGAAAGTGAGTTTTTTAGTAAATTCCCTGCCATTACCACCAAACACACAGCAACACCTTCTTGTCCGTCAATCTTGACGTTTGAGAGTCTTCAGCGAGTTACGACCACGACCGTTTGCGCTTCACGTTGTCGTATTTGGCCCATTTTTCATTGCCATTCGCTTCAGAAATGGTTCTAGTTTGTTGCGATTCAGCGTCGATACGATAAAAATGTTTTTTTTGCGACAGCATCTAGTTTTTTGTCATTTTTTTGGGCTTTTAAATGATTTTATGACCGGTTCCGATGGCTTCTCTACGATGGTTTTCATGCTTATTGTTATTATTTGATCTTCATTTGTCATCGCTTTGGCCGCATTTACGCCTTTATCGAAGAAAAATTGTAAAATAGACCTTTTCTCCGGTATATTTGCTGATTTATCTTGACCTCATTGCGTTCATTGGCAGAAAAATGAGCGGAGAATGGCTATTTTCATATATTGCCGCCCAGACCCTAACCATGATTTGGTCGGCTACTCACCGTCGAGTGACTCGCGATCGTTTTGAATTATTGCTGGCACTCACCTTCAACCAAACCCGATCGTTTTGTTTATTGACAAATTGTTCAATGCAAAATGTGCTCTGCAGAATTGTACACACGAAACAGTTCCTTCGATCTTTCTAATCTCTTGAGACGCTGCAAAGCAGTGAGTTCTTCGGATACATTTTTTTTAATGGTTTAACCTTCAGCTTTTTTAAAAAATGTTTACAATACTGCCGGTGCTTACGTTCAGGTGCTGTGCCAGTCGATGTATTGAGCGCTCTGAATTTGTGGCCATCTCTTTTCGACGTTTTCTAAGGCCGTTGCACGAATTTCTCGTTCATTTGTAGTTTTTTTTATTTTTCCTAGCTATGAATTTCTATTTAAATCCATAGAACTATAACTACGTATATGTTTCACTGACAGGAGTTGCTAGGCAACATGTCAAAGATTGTTCAGTTAAATTTTAGATAAATTATCGGCGCCGGCTGACCCTTCAAATTTGACTGGCTGAAGCCGGTTTTTCTTAGATTTATTATGAAAAACCGGCTTCAGCCGTTAGACGTTGGTCAAATATTTCGGCTTCAGCCGTTAGTTAGTCAAATTTGAAGGGTCAGCCGGCGCCGATAACTTTGGGAGAACGGATTGGAATTTAAAAAAAGGCCCTTCCCCATTTGGGGGATCGCATTTCGACCAGAAAACACAAACAATATTTGGGGGAAATAAACCCTTTAAGAGTGAGAGGGCGTATCAAAAAACATTTATCCAATAACAGTATAGGTAAATTTTAATGTTAAAAAAGGAAGTCTGACAAGAGTTTTATCAAAAAAAAGGAAATGTTAAATGGAGGAGTGTTAAAAGAGTGAATTTTATCAAAGTTATTTAAAATACGTATTTATTAAACGATGAATAAAATCTGACTACACTGGAAGATATTGAGCTGTAGTAAGTAGACTTTAGGACGCTGGTCTAAATTATACTTCAGACACCATTGGATATCAAACACTAAATATATTAAAAAAATGAGTGTAAATCATTCCCTTAAATTTTAGAAAAAATCCATTCATGGATGGTAAAGAGGGGGTAAGGGGTTATGGTATATCAATCGATAGGTAATTTAAATACCTGTGTAATTCCATAAAAAACCCTATCCTATTTACATTATGATTCAATACAAAAATTACAATGAAAAGACAAAAAAATGTGCGTTAATCTTAATCTTGCATTAATTTTGGGACACCTTTTTATTCATCCTGTGATAGTGGCACCATCGTGCGGTGAGGCTAAGTACTTATCGGACCATCTCGTATATAAACCCTTATATTAGTTCAATAAAATTAGATATTATAATGCAGTCATTGTGTTTACATCTCAGTCTATATTCTCGGCATTTGTACCTTAAACTTAAAACCTCAAATCATCCTAATCAACATCATCACACTATGCTCGCACACCTAAATATATGGCATGGTAAAACGACCACCCATTTTGGTCAAAAGTAGTTTTTTCCTGATTCCATTTGGCTGTATGAGCCACATGTCCAAATGACAATTTGTCTGAATGGGCTGAAAGGTAATGAGCCATTTGGCAAAATTGACTATTTAACCCAATTGTAATTAAGGCGTATAAGCCGTTCAGAAAGTACCCACTTTCTGGGTTTCAGCTCACAGTGAGTGTATTGTGAGAAAAAATTGAGAATGCTTCAAATCCTATGAAATAATTTAAAATCAAATATTTCAATATAAAGCAAAGAGTCTTTAAGTAAAAATCATTTGAAAAAGAATTATACTAGACTTGAGCAATATCTTGATGCGTACTGGCATTTTATTCCATCATAGTCATAGTTTCGATTGATTGTTGCTATGTTCATCGAAAATGTGTGGATGAAGCATTCCACAGAGTGGAGGAACGGTAGGGATGTTAATGAAATAAATTAACTATTCTCACCGATGGATCCAGATTGGATGGCCAATCAGGTACTTGAATCTTTTCAAGTAGTGAAAATAATAAGCTTCATATACCACTTGGAAAATGTTTGAAGGTTTTTCAAGCAGAGATACATGCAATTCTTCTAGGTGCACAAATTATTTCTTGAAAATTAAACAACAAAAAAAAACATCACTTTTCATTTTTGATAGTCAAACAGCACTAAAAGCTATTGACACGCACTTAACTAGATCTACAAAATATGTCATTAAGGAATCAAATCTCAACACCAGCACAGCCTTCGTTCAGAGCATATACTGGTTTTCGAAAGATGTTCATAGACTAACACATGATCAATGAAAGTAAAAAAATTGGAACCTCGTCAATACCCCGAAAAACAGTTGACCGAAAAACAATTGTTTAAAGTTAAACTGATACAAAATAAAAAAATTTAAAAAAAATAATAAAAAAAAAATTGTGTATGCTTTCCAAGGATTGTTTTCTTTAAGCATATTCAAAAAGGGGTCGGACATAGAGTAATATTCGTCATCCCCCACTATCCGCCATTCCCAAGGGTTGTTTCATGATTCAAATAACGTTGGCCATACCCTCTATCCGATATTAAATAAATAAAAAAATCAGCAAACTTTTTTTCGGCCAATTGACGTTTTATACTAATTCGGCGAATTGCTTTTCGGCCATTTGTTTTTCGGCTAATTGCTTTTCGGCCATTTGTTTTTCGGCATTTTTTGCATTTATTTTATCTAATTTCTATCATATCGAAAACTGCCGATTTCTCTTGTGACCAGAAAACTGGAGGCAACTTGTTGAAGTATGAGAAATATCTTAAAACCGAAAATTGGTTGGTATTTTTTTTTTGTTTCTAGAAAGACATTAAAAAACGCCTTAATAATAATAATTGATATATTTTACAGCTTAGTCTCGAAGTTTTATAACAATTTCAATACAGTAAAGTCTAATAGTAAAAAAAAACCTGCACTAAAAAATTAAATAAAATGTTTAAGAAGAAATTCCGCATTTGTGTACGGATATCCTCTGGCCTTGATGTTGAACTGCCGTTCAAAAGTTAAATTAACAAAAATGTTTCGATGACGTCTTTTTATCACAACAAATACCCAATGACTAGCCCGTTATAGATGTTCTATATGTTGTTCTAATCTCATGACATCGCCAGCTGGTGGCTTATCAGTTGAAATTTAAAATGTACCTGTATATAAATGAGTATATAGTACATACTCTGTAAGCATTATATTTGTCTATTTACTCATCGCTCAGTGCGTCATCGACGTAATGTATTCTTCTAGATATATTCTTTGTTTGTTGTGTTTTTTTTTTAAATATATATACTGTGCTCCGTTTGAAAGCGAGTTTAGTTTGAAATTACATTTTCTCCACTCAATATCGACTGTGTGAAGAGATTCGGTATATAAATAATATTGTGGCGGGCGATTTTTTTGTTTTCTAAACTTTGATTACGCGCGCGTTCTTGTTCAATTGTTGCATGCATGAATTAAGTGATTAAAAACAATTAGTGCTAATAATTTGTGCATATTCCGTGGTGATTTCTTTTATATTGGTAATGATAGAGAAATTGTTTATATTTTATCGGAGATGGTCATACTTATAATTATTGTTGTGATATTTAATTTATTATTGATAATTACTTCTTCAAACATATGAACATGAAATTGTGTGAATATTTAAAGCGCAGTGAATACTGAATAATTAATGCGAGCATGACAACCATACACAGATTTTATGGACTAATGAAAAAATGCTATACGAATTAAGTTAAAGGCTTTAATTGCTCTTGTATCGTTCAGTTTGTCAGCACTTATACAATATTTTATCAACGTTTTAAAAAGCCAGTGATTGACAAAAGTTTTGAAATGTCGTCTCAGTTTTGTGCATTTGGAAAGTGGAGCAACGGATTACGCCGACAGTGTTTCAATATCTTCAGAGCTTGATAATTGATAATCGTTCTCGTCGGGACAACGGATTAAACTTTGAGTTGGATGGGCTGCATTGGTTTTGAGCTTCATTTCGATCTTCTTCTTTACATGTTATCGAAGGCCGACATGACTTGTAGATATCGTGAAATTTTGCAACATCTTCGTAAAATTTTAAAAGCAACCCTGAGCGTATTCAAGGTTCTCAAGATTTTTTATTCAGGACACTCAAAACGCCACTGCAAGGATTTACACAAAGCACTGCGACAATTATACGTGGTTAAGGAGTAATCCCTATCACTGTCAATATATTTAATACCCTATTAGAAGATGTATGTCGGACGTCTGTTTCATAATTTTGGTTGTCTTCAGGGTTTTCCCTAGCGCTGGAACAGTACACTCGATAATAGATCTTATTCGTGTATATTTCAGAGCACGGTCAGCATGAGCAGACATTAAATACTCCTTCTTTTATAAACTTGTAATTGATTGACAGTACTATTGTTTGGGATTCACTGCCATCCTTACCTTGAGGATGCTGAGTATGGGTCTAACCAAGCATGTGTGGGAAATGGCATCCGTTTGAACATGATTGGTTGGATGGTGTTAGTACTACAAAAAAAACTGAAAGAATTTTTTTATTGTAAATGTGTTTATGATTCTAAAATTGCCCTAAGTGCTAATTGCAAATAACCTCAATGGGCTGCTCTAAACAGCATGTAACAAAGTATTTAAATATCAGAATTATACCTTTCTAAAAATACCCTAAACGAAGTCCCGATGTTTTTTTGGTCCATTTAAGAGTTTAAGAATACATTGATATTTCTCAGAACTCTTTTGTCGATCCGCGTCGTTAATATTGCTAATCTAAACTCACACCATTAAAAATGTTTGCATGGCTTACGATAATGCTTACAAAAATTGTGCCTAAAATAATTCATATTCGTCCCAAAAAAAAATCAATTTTGTACCAATACACAATTATTTTTATATCGAAAATAGTTACATTTTTTACCAAAACAAAGTGTGCCAAAATTAATAAAAAATTATACAAATATAAATCAAAACAAAATGTTGAAATGTAGTAATTCATAATTGTACACAAAAAAAATCAAATATGTACCAAACAAAAAATGATGGTACCCAAATTAAAAAAAAATGTTGCCTATATAAATAAATTAAATTGATAAACCTATTACATTGGCACACTTATTATTATTGGTCACAATTTATTTATATTGGCACATTTTTTTAGTGGTAAAATATTTGTTAATTGGACATCCTTTTTTTAGGCACGATTTATTTACTTCCATAAAAAATTACATTGAAATTCATAATCACGAAATACACTGAGCAAAAATTATTTTGGGTTGATAATGGTAATCCACTACTTTTTTGTGTTTCTTGGCCAGATTTCATGGTTTAACTAGACGGCACAATCTATATTTCTTCACATGTGGCTGTGTTTGTATAGAACTAATGAGAGGAGTCCTTGATTCAGCTGAAAGTCAACAACCATCGTGTTATCAATTTCCTTATAACATGAATTCTAAATAACCAGTTCTTAGAAGCTACAATCTTCAATTCGTTCAATCAAAGAGAAATAATCTCGTCGGGACAAAGGATTTGCACTCGTTTGCTTGTTTTGCGCCTCATTTCGATTTACTTCTTTACGTTTAGCCGAAGACCGACTGATATCTGATATCTGATATCTTTCGGGAAAACTTAAGAACAAATAAGTTACCTACCTACTAGCGACGAACTTTGAGGCTGTGTCCTTTTATGCACAAACAACAAAAACTTTCTCGTTTTTTTAACTCGACGAGTTGACCTTTTTTAGCAAGAAAACCCTTGTTTTTCATTACTCCAATTTACGACTTTTTAAACCAGAACACGAACAACAATGTCACCTAAATAATAAACAATCGAAAAACAATCAGCCAATTAAAACAGCCATTTTCACCAGGAAACAATGACCAAGACTGGCCCTTAATTGGTATCTGTATGAAAAAGTCCTGCAGAAATGGTAGAGAGACCACCATTATGGGGTACTAAATGCTCGAACTCTTTAACCGTGGGAGCCATGTGAAGCTCGACCAGTTGCTTTTAGATGGCTGACATATGCCGTGTTTCAGAAGAAATTCAAAATCATATGGAGCAGCTTACAATTTCTCGGGTGGCCGCTGACTACGGTGGCATACTTTCTGTTACACTAGATTATAGCAAATATTTTTCTGCAGTCCCATATAGAAACCGTTGAGTGGTCCAAATACCATTTGTCGCAACTTCTCCAAATTCAACACCCTTAGAAATTACCAAAAAATTAGGGATATCTTTTTTAAAAGGATGAACAAAATAAGAATGAATTTCACCTTTTTTCGATGTGTAGTCTAAGCACTTGGTACAACCGGTTTATTCCGGTCAAACTAAAATAAATAATAATCATAAAATAACATGAAAAATATTTTTCATATTTATGTTAACTAAAAATTGAAATTTTGCTTTACATTAAATTTATGCGTCATGTGTTTTTATTTTTAAGTCAACAATGCCACGTCTTGTTGATAATATTTTCTTTATAGCCAAGAAAAAATTTAATGTTGGTTAAAAACGTTTCTTAGGTAAATAATTAGAAATAATAAAATTAAAAAAAAACTTTATATTTAAATGTTAGAACTTATTAAGAATGTCTTTGCTCAATCACTTCTCATGTTTTTAATAAAAAAATCAAATTTTGGCGATAAAGATTTGCGCGTCAAGAAGTCAGTTTTTTTTTGTTTTTAGTCCATATAAACAAAAAACCTTTATTATATATTTATATATTTAATGTTAAATTATGTTAATTATATATATTTTAAAAAAAGATCTAATGTAAAGTAGCCGGTTGCATCATCTGTCTGAGATTACATATCAAAATAAGGTCATATACAAGAATTGTGCGTCACGAAATGTTGATATAAATACGGACCGAATGGTGATTGAGCGTTCAGTTACCGTTGCAACCTCGCAATTTAAATATCACACAAAAACTGTCCTTTTGCGTCTCTTGAAATAAAAAACACATACTCAAATAATATCAACAGATAAGATTTGGTAGAGCGTACACCACGCAATCTAGTTTTGCACTGTACTTTCCCTATAAAAACCCTCTGCAAATTTATAACCCTTCGCTCTGACCAAAGAAAGGCACATTGATTTTGAAAAAAAGCGTTTAAAGTTTTTGATTGGAATAAATCGTAAACACATTTTTCTTTTGTTAACATACATGGACTCGTCGATTCCATACTGGAGAGGCTCTGAAATAGTTTGGAGTTCTGTGGCATCTCTTAACTCTTGCCTCAGTGGAACTCTCGTTTTTTTAGTAACAGCCTGCGCTCTTATCTCTGCTAAACGAATTCAATCGCAATATTCATTTGGGACGTGAATATATGTGCGGTCCCAATTTCACATCCATGCTATGAAAGAACATCATTATATTTGCAATACCTTCATTATATGTGAGGCAAGCGACAAAAGCGTAAATTTCGAAAATGTTTGAACAAGTTGGAATGACTTTTGGAGTCATTTTCCTATTGAGCTGGTGAGAACTTCATTATTATTGAGCCTATAGCCAGCGAGACTTCGTTCCAAAAACGCATCCTTTCTAGGGTATTCATATACCCGCATAATAGCTGATGAAACGTCAATTGATAACGGTTCGTTATCGTGTTTGAAACAATAATCAGCTGCCTCGGCGTATACTTGCTTAAAATGGCTTTACAATTCCATATCTACTACAGTTTTGCTACGATCGACTTGAAATTTTGGGAAGATATTACTGACATGATGTACTATTGAATTTAATAATAATAATAATTATTAAAAAAAAATTAATGGGAAGAAAAATAATTACAAACATTTATAACATCGCCTATAACTACATAAGAACGACTTTTTTAAGTGTGCATTAAATGTAAGGATATATGATATTTTTCATTCAGAATTACCTTTCATGAGCTACCATCATATATTATTTCACTTAGGGCCATTTTTGTAGAAAGCTTAACATAAGGAGCTCAGTAAGCTCAGTATTTTTGACGCGTCTTTTTCCCCCAGACATGCTAAAAATGCAAAATTATTACAAATCACGGCTAAATTTATCATCCTATCCCGAAGAGCTAGTTCTTCTAATTCCAAAAATCACTATGGGAGCTCTGGGAAATTCGCCTAAAATTAAGTAAAGAAAGGGTAATTGGGGTAATAAGAAAAGAGAGGTAAGGGTGATTGGTATCAAAGTAAATAAATTACCTATAATTTAATAAAAGAAAAAGACAATTTGACATCCCTGGATGAAGTTAGGGGAAAAATCTTGGTTATTATTCATATTTAGTTTTTTTTTTAGGTTTTCGGCTTAAACAAGTCATTTTGGAAATTATACCTTAAATTTAAGGGCGGGGTAGGGTATTTTCAATTACGTTTTATTAAAGTTTTTTCTACTTAATAGTGGTACATTTCAAGAATATTCTGTTAAATTTTTATGGAAAAATAATCAAGTGATTGGCATGGAATAGTACGGTTTTTCGAGGTATCGCTGGGGAGATTTTTTTTCGATTTTTAATTTTTTTGCGTTATTTTGAAGTCAAAAATCAGCCTATTTGTTATTGTAAAATTGATGCAAAATTTCAGAACGATCGGTCAATTAGTTTTTGAGTAAACGTGTGCAACGATTAAGAAATCCTGGGTCCTGTACTGATTCCCATCTCATGCATGAAGGATAATAATGCACAATTACCTTCGTTGAGAGTACATGCAACACGTGCTGAGATTTCGACAATAGTAGCAGTGCCACTACCGTATTTTGGTGAGATTTTCCAGATGAGCTGGTTCAGACTATTGTTATTATTTTGCGTGATCCCACCGAGACATCTTTGCAATAGAGCATCCTTGCTCAAGTCCACATAAAGTGGTTTCATAACTTCGATAACGTCATCAGGAAGAGCTGTTTAACTATGTTTGAAAGATTGTAGCGTACCAACACCAGCTCTCTGCCACTCTCATTAGGACTCTTCACCACTGGGGCATTTTTCGTGCTGTGGCTTTTGGTCGGTAGAACTGTAGTGATAACACATCACTCAATAAGTCCGTAGGATGACACATAGATGGCGTTGCTATGTAATAATCCATATGATTTGTAGGA
>JANSTU010008408.1:0-16334 GCA_027564075.1 Bolitophila hybrida
CGAAGTTCTGAAAGCGCTATACTTGCAACTGCCACAACGCCATGTCAAGTTTTTTGATTTCAGGATTATTTTAAAAATGGTTGTGTTTATTCTTAAAAAATATCTATCAACATTTGGTCTGGTCCCACACAAAAGACACAATCAATCAAATATTAGCATACTATACAACACACTTAAAATAATTCTAAAATGTCAGATATATATATATATATACACACACACAATTTATGTTTAAAATTGCATAAAAATGTAATTGAATTGAATTGAATTTGGGCCAAATAAACTTGTTTAAAAAAAGATAGGATGCACAAATTAACCTTATACACTATACTATAAAAATAACGCTTCTCCTATACATACCCAAAAACTTTATGTTACTGGTTTTGTATCAAAAAGTGCCGCCGCATCCAAAAATAATCCAAAACGCGACAGTTTGCTGTCGAAAACCGTATACGCAGCAAAACTATACGTTCGAAAATTCGAAAAAGTTTTGAGTACACACGAATACGCCTCGATCTCTGCAACCAAGCTACCTGCTGCTTCCTCTTCGTTGTCAGCTGAGCGCTGTCAGTGAAGTATGGATACTTGGATTGTAATGGTTCTGTATAGTTTTGACAAGTCAGTTTTATCAAAACAACAAAAGTATTATTCAATTTAAATCCGTTAATATTCGTTATTCAAGAGTATAAGTTCTCGAGACCTAGAAAATTTTAGTTTCCTAAAAAGGTATAATGGTTGTTCAGTAGTTAGTTTCCTAAAAAGGTATAATGGTTGTTCAGTAGTAATAATCTTATACATTGACAGACTTGCTCTATAATCATAATAACTCATCAATGAGCATCCGAAAATTACATCAGTAATCCTCAATTTGAAGATAAATCTAAGGCACGAATTAAACGCTACTAAAAGCTTTCGTTTACTCATAGCTTATAGAGGTAAGCTTACTATCACCATACGTAAAAAGAGGAACAAGAAGGGTTTTAGCAAGGCACATTTTGGGGAATTATATTAGAAAGTTTCCAGAGACGTCTTAACCCCCCATAAGCCTTTCCACATATATCATTGATATGGTCAGACCATGTTAAGTTATTATTAAAAATTTTTGACCTTGTTTAAAAGTTTCACATGTACATCACCCAGCAAAATAATTGGCCATTGGAAGTTATTAAAAGAAGATTTATCAATATATATAGCCTGAGTTTTACGAGGGTTTAATCGAAGGCCATTGTCTTCCGTCCACCTCTTATTTTATCCAGTTCTATATTTACAGTATGTATGATATCAGGCTGAACATCATCAGCAAACATATTACAATCACCAACAGCGCATGAGTTGGGAAGATCATTTATAAATTGAGGAACACCACAAGTCAAATCAGAAAACGATGAACTTACTCCATCGATGTAAACCATTTGAGTTCTACTCTGCAAGTATGAGCGAATTATGTTTACAGCAAGGGATTGTAGAACACTTGGTGTTTTTTGTTCATTTCGTTCCTAATATCGTCGCTTATTTTTAGTAGGGCAGTAGTGGTGCTGTGATTGGGTCTAAATCCAGATTGTTTATCAGATAACATTTATTTAAAATACGAGTATGACTGTTCATTTGTTCTTTCAAAATAAATTCCATACATTTGGATATGGCAGGAAGAATGCTAATTGGTCTAAAGTCGTTAAGAGTTTTAGGCAACGAAGTTTTTGACAGTGGGATTACCTTTGCGCGCTTCCATGATCTTGTCTGTTGGTCTTGTGGTCGCTCGCACCAGAATCCAGAAACCAACTATTTGCATCACTTTCTATAAAAAAAATATCACATTTTCCCCGATATGCTTGAATTGATCCAGGTTGTTTCGTAGGGCAATCACTTTTCCAATGTCCATATTGCATACATATAAAACATTTTCCGGGAAAATATCAAACTATGAAGGGCCTGTAGTCTGTCTGGTCTGTGTGGTAGAGTCAATAATATTTTGCTAATAACCATAGTCTCAGAAACTGTCAATCCAAGGACTAAATATTTGTTTTTGACGTTTGTTCATAAACAGCTTATAACTTAGCCCACATCTCTTGTGCTGAACTGCAACTTATAACATACAGCAGAATTGGTTGCAGTCCGCCCTTTTCCATCCCTTAAGTACCGCTTCATATTTTTCGGCCTTCACATCTGCCGAGTTTTCTGGCTTCAATGAACTGACCTGTTACTATTTCTAGCAATTCACTTGCATAAAGTAATATTTTCACTTGAATTTAACTTTTTAATATTATTATTATTTCATTTTCACTGTTTCAGTATCCATTGTAATAACAATTACCGTTCCAGAACCGTGAATAATTATAGAAAATTAATGTCCATAAACCGCTTAGATGAAATAATAATATTTTGAACTGTAATTAACATATATTTTGATATAATTCACGCAAGATGAGTTACAAGAAATAATGTTGTAAGAAACCGCTAATTTGCAAGATCGTTGACTTCAAAAAATGATCTTACTCTCTTTTACTAATACATATACAATTTAAATTCATTCTGCAGCGCTAAAACTACAATACTTAGTACTCTAAATAATGTGCGTCGGCGCATGAGTCTGCATTCCATGTACATTTACATATGTGTGCGTGTGCTGTCAAAAACCTCATATATTTGTGATGCAAAACGTGTGCATGAAAAATAATATGTATCTCGTCTTTTATTTAATTAATTAATGCGCAAATCGCACATTGTGTTGTATTTGTGTTAGTTCGCGAAGTTCATCTTCGCTGCGTGAACAAATACTTAAAACAATACAAAAATCAACTCAGAAGAGCTAATTACGGAAATATAAGCTTACATAACACACCTCGTAGCACATTTTGTACGACATCAACAACAAAATCCGATAACAATGAAATAAACCAGGATCTGTCTGACGACGTAGACATGTATTCCCGGAATCTGACATACCGATCTTCCAGGGAATACACATTGAAGAGAACAACTTATAGCAACATACAACCAATACGTTATCAGCGAAAACGCACCCCAAAAACTCGATTTTATATAATTTAAAAAAATAACTGACGAGGATCGATAGCTAAATATATAAGTCCTCTATATTCTCCAAAAAATCAGACCGTCGCATTATGTGAGTTCAGAACTCATAAGTAATGACTATTATATACGACTTGACTTTTAAATATGTATGCATAGAAGACAAATCGGATCCTGAGTTTCGGACTTATATGAACGAAATAAATGCGTTTATTGGTATTCTGTAACTTACGTGGTACAATTCATTGCCATAGATTCGTTGTTCGTGGTCAGAAAAACCCTCCATTGGTGATATGAATCGAATATTCATGTGTTCAAGAATGATGTGTCAATTCAAACGATGTTCATACGCAAGAAACCAAAATGCTTTGGTTTTAAATACTGGGATTTCTGTTCGTCCAATGGTTATGTTTTATTTCCAACCATATTTCAGCGCAAACACCAACAACAAATACGTGCATGGATAATGCAACTATTTCAGCATTGCGATAACTCAAATAATCATACGTTCGATAACTTTTTCAATTCATGGAAACTCATGATCCGACTCAACGAGGAAGGATTCTTCGCAGTGGGTTCTGTGCGAGAAACGCGTGCAGGAAAATCAAAACTGGTGGAAAGCATAGCCAGTATGTAGAGTAGACGCGGTACAATCGATTACGATAACGCGGTAAGATCATTTGAATACTCTGAATGTAATGAACTTGATCATTTGTATGCCATAAACATAAACTGCGCAATTACGAAGTACAAGCGGGCCGTGCTAATCGTAATCGTATAGCAACCAGAGTATGCCGCAACACCAGTTCCGGATTAAGTCACCGAGGCGCTCTTACAAATTAGCATTTAGCTGTAGCTAAATTAATAATAATAATCGTGAATTTATTAGTAATTTGAATGTCTATTTTATTTCTTAAAATATTTCATTCAATCCTAAGCATCTTTTTCCAGTAGTAATTTAACTCATTTCGGCTTAAGGATGCGAAAACACACGATCCCATATTTCATCAAAGGTGGTGGTTGTTTGCGCACTATGGACTCCACACAAAAGTTTTAACCCTACGCCCACGGATTTGAGAGCCGGGCTTAATGGGTTAAACATGTTATAACTGACAACAGGGTCCAAATGATGGGTCTGCATTTGCATCAAGGATTACTTCAGTAGTGATAAGATTGATATTAGAACATAATTGGAAGCAATAGCGGTGTACTTCCCAGTTGAATTTACTATCTGTTTCATATAATTATATCCAACTGTCGGGGTGAGTAAGAAGTGCCTTGTGTGAGTATACAAACAACCGTGTTGGCGTTCTGATTGTAACTAGTTTTTCAAATGTCTAATGATTGAGACGGTTTAAAAAATTGGATAGTTTTTGTGATACGGTCTAATTGACTTATAACCGACACCACACTTTCAAGATACCAAAAAAAACACATCACCATCTATGTCTACAAATCGCTTTTCTCTGCAGCTTTGGGCAAATATCAATACTCTGACAGCCGAACTCTAGGCTATACTTAAACCAGTGGAATACGTTACAGACAATGACAAATACGTTATATTACTGACTCTAAAAGCGCCGTTGAGGTATTACACAAAATTTACTAACAAAATCCAATTGAAGCAGAAAATCCAATATGTCTCGTTCGAAATACATCCAAACAAACATGTAGCTGTGTCTGGGTCATAATCATGTTAACATCTGTGGTAATGATATAGCAGATGAGCTAGCCAGACGTCGCACAAGAAAATATCAACAGTATTGATGGTAACGTTAAAACATTCATGCAGATTTTTAAAAATATACAACAGTGGTAGAATTAAACCAACAACATATAAAGAACGATCAAAGACAAAACAAACAAATTGCAAAAAAAAACGCCAAGATTCGATAGTCATCACATGACTCCGCATCGGCCATACCCACCTCATACATTCGTACCTAATCAAATGTGAATTATGTAGTGAACAACAAACAATTATTCACCTCCTATACTAATGCCATCAAAGATCACATGGCAAAATACAAGAGAAGAATTCTTTGAAAATGTACATCATTATTTAAAAATATGTAAAAGTGTTGTAAGTTAGGTGCGCTAATAACCCTCGCGTGTTGATGTGCAAATAACTGAAGATTATTATTATTATTATAATACAAGTTAGAAGAATAATTCAAAATAAAAAAATATGTATTTAAAAAGAAATCATGTCGAATTTCACATTTTCGTCACTGGTGTGAATTCAGCATTATCGCACATAATAAAGAGGTTTTTGACGTTTCAATTGTATTGTGTGTAATTTTAATCGCCTTCCTGCACCGTAATATTTTTAGAAAACATTTTTTGAAAAAGTTTCCACCGATGGAGCATGATTTCATTTTCGGCATTTTTTTGTACGCATGCTACGCATTTTTCAATATAAAATAAAGTTTTTTATTACAGCTCTTTTTAATAATTTTTATAAAAACAAATGTATACATAAGCGCAGAAAAGAAAGAAAGAAATCGATATATCGAATATGGACCAGGTCTACATTAAATACATTACATTAAGAACATTAACTTGGTCCGTAAGTACCTTCCAAACTTCTTTGGCGAAATATTGGAGTAATTGGTATTACAAACAATAATCAAGATATGTGTGGATTTGATGGTGAGTCTATTAATGACCACTTTATCAAGCTCCCAAATAAGAGAGCCTTTTCCAGACTTTTTTCGGGATTCTTTTGCTAGCATTTCCTTTCACAATATTTATTTATATTTTATAGAATTAAGAGGTGGTTGCATTAAACCCTTGTTACTCTCAAGCTTTATCTAAATCTTCTATTAATTACTTCGAATGGCCACTATTATGCTGTGTCAAATATATTGGTATAATTTTTAATACAATTTGCCACCACACAATTTGCCAAAATAAAAATAATAATAATAATAATATTTTTATTTCCTTATTAAACACATTTTTAAAATGTCCTTACTAAAACAATCGTTGGGAATGGTAACCTAGAGCACTGGAATAGTAACCCATAACAAACACCTTTTTAATATTTCCATACGAAAATAATCGTTGGGAATTGCAACCTACAAAACAAACAAAAAACTGGTTGTGTAACGGCAAATTGAGTGGAGACGAATTGTAAGCGGCAAATTATCCGCATACCACTGCTTCAATGGACTATGCATTTCTTATCCGTGGTGTATCAGTTTGGAATGCACTTCCAACATTAACTTTACAAATTTAAAAAAGCCAGTTTTACCCATTTTTGCAATTTAAATTAAATGTTAATTATTTAATTCCAAGAAATACATTTTAAATCCTTTTTTCATTTATCTATATGTAATTATTGTATCTTATCTTTTTATAAAATAAGCTTATGGGTTTGTTAAACTTGCTTAATATTAAAGTGGGTTCATATGAAGATTCAAATAAACTGGGTCATTAATCTCCAATAAAGAATATTCCAACAACTTCCGAATTCAACAAGTCTTGCCAAAATCGGATAATTGCATAATAAATTCTAATAGATAAAGTCTAAATACACAGTTTCATGTACCTTATTATTTATTATGTAATTTTCTTTACGTTATATAAAACTGAAGTTTAGAAAGAGATGTATCTTATGCATGTATTCATATTTCCTGAATAAAACTATGTACCTGCTTGCTCTGTGTGCTCTCATCAAAATACTACATTTTTTTTACAAAGAGTTATAATTTATGTTTATGTTTGTGCATTTATCTGCGTAAAGGTAATGCAGCCGCAACCAGTGTAGTTTTCATTTTCCACCATAAGAATAAGAAGACACATAAATCAGGTTTTCTTCACAAGACGCTCGGGCTGTGTTTACGCTCTTAAATGTACATTTTAACATGCTTTGTTCGTTTATTAAAAAATATGTGCTTTCCGTTTTTGCCTGTGTACAAAATACCTTCATGGAAATTACATTAAATTTAATATTATCATTACGCGATGAAAATGCATTTCCCGTTGTGCACTTAGTGCGCTGGCAATGTTCCTTATATTGTGCGCTCTATTATATTTAGCATACGCGAACATGCGAGTTCTTATTGGTGCTTATTATGCGGAATACTAGAGTGTGATTAAACTCACATTATTCATAAAATGCATAAATTTCAATAGTACAGGATAAGAAACCAAGATGACTATATACTCGTATGTTATGTAGAGCAGTGCTTGTTCAGGATGCATGTTACGGATATCCTACTTTTGAACTTTAAACTAGTATACGTCTGATTACAGGTAGAGCACAGTCTCTCAGGACAATGCAGTAGTTTGTTTTTCATTCTTATCTCATCTTGAGTTTAGGAAAATATGTAAAATATTACTTTTTTATGTTGCTGAATCAAAATTGAACACAAGTCATGGTGAGCTATGTTGTCTACTGACACACAGCCACTTTCCATTATCTGCAAATTTCGATAAGTTATCCACCTACCTTTTCCTTGTAAGGTATGCTGCTTTGAAGACAATTAACAAGATATTCTCTAGTTGTCAAGATGTAGTCACGGTGGTAATGTTTTGAAATGTATTTATTACTTTAGAGAATCGGGAAATCATGTAAAGAGAAAAAAGTGATCACGTTATCTTGCACGTTAGAAAATCAGGGTGCTGTTTAGTAACAAACTATAAGCTCTGCGATAACAAACATAACTATCGTACCTGAGTTTAACATCAAACGCTTGCAAAATCTATGAACTCTCTTAAAACGTTTGTTAAGTCAAATCATACAGTCAGAACATGTGCGTGCGCTCAGCCGCACAAACAAACTTCATTTCAGGAAGTACAATGCAAAAATTGAGTGCACGTCCTAAAGTTTTCACTGCATACAACAAGTTATTCATGCGGCGCAATTTGTTGGCTTTCTAAGCTTAAGAAGCCGGTAAAACATACTATAACGTATGAATAGTTTGCATGATAATTATATATACAGACATATAGACACACACACACACACAAGTCTATAAACTTTTCCATTATATTGTTTTTGCACCGCAGTGAAACTTTGATCGATGAAGCTTTCCGTGTGCAGGATAATAAAACCATTATTTAGAATTTATTGTCGATGCGTCGTGATTGGGATTCTCTTTATGATAATATAAGTTTCTTGAAATTATGGATCGCGTGCGCACGATCGCAATTTAATATCGTATAATTTATAATTATTATGATTGAAATTGTTTTAGGATGAAAGCTCTGTGTGTTGCGAGAAGTTATTTGCATATATCTTATGTTTACTTCAATATCTTTTGGAAAGCTTAGCTTCGTGTGTATATGGGTGTCAATAAGCTTTGCGCTATTTGCACATTTCGCTGGCATTTGTTTGAAATTTGGATATGCAAAATCAATGAATAAACAAGGAATATCAATTTCACATCGATGTATACATTATACAGATATCGATGGGTGGATAGAAGACAATATCAGAATGGATTAGAATATAGTTCATTATGCCTAGCAAAATCGTCCCGGCGGGCGCTGAGATCAAAAGCTTAATACTTATTTTGTGAAAAACTTAAATGTATATATAATATTACATAGACATAATAGAACACAAACAGAAAACTCAGAAGTGGCACGCCATTCGTAATGTATGCTAGTCAGGTTCATGAACTCTATCCGTATATATTATATATATAGTAAATTTTCCAATATAATACGTAATAGTATATATGTATTACTATATTCTACATTTAATGTTTATCTGGTTCAACGTTCTTGTGTATATCATGTAATTGTACATTCAATATACACGCAATCTCCAACATTACGTAATTACATCAGACATTTGTTCGACTTACAGACGTTAACTCCTATTCAGAAATACTTTTCCTAGATGCGTATTTATGAAAAGCGAAGAGCTCGCATAAAGAATTCTCTGAAAATACATTTTCTATTCATTATAGTATTATACCCTTGTATATAAAAATCCAATACAAGCCGCTTCTTACACCTACCGCGTTGTAAGAAGCTAGATAGAGTGTGCAAATAATTTTCTTTATATAAAGTCCATCACTTTTACGGATTTTATATATTCATAAGCTGCCATTTCTAGTATATTAAATATTATTATAAACTTTCGATTGATTCTTTCTGTATCTAAATATAAAAAAAAAATATAAAAAATATATATATATATAAAAATATATAAATATAAAAAAAAATATAAAAAGACGTTCTATGTTACAAAAAAACTATATAATAAATAATATATAAAATGTTTGTTAAGTATTGAAATTTTCTTTGTATTTGTATTTATACTTTATGGGTCTATAGCATAATTGGTATACAAAAATAATATTTTTTTCAAAAATGTATATTCATCTCATTGGATCCTGTAATCCATTGTGGGACATAGGGCCAGTGTGCGATGCCGCACACCGGATTCATTAACCATTATGGGTTCACACGAGTGGTCAGGTCATGATAATGTGTTGTACTACTCCTATTGGAGCTACTGTGCTCTAACACTAGCAACACACCGAACCCCGATTGTTAGGAGTCTTAATTTGCCCTGACGCGACTCTAAAAACTTTGCAGGGCAAATTCGCATATTTTTGAGATATCTCTATGCACCGAAATCTATCGTGCTATTTTATATTCGGAATCGTGAATCATCAACGCCATCATACACTTATTGTTCTATACAGAGTGCGTGTGTATAATAACATATTTCAGAAATAGGCTATTAATAGCAAGAGGAACCTACTGATTTAAAGTGCTACATTTGATAAAAACTTCGTCTGCCGACCGGGATTGAACCGGCGACACAAATTTATTACACAATTTATGACAAAACATTTTTGACATGTTTGGCAGACCCAAAATTCCTTACATTTTGAGCTGGACTGACAAACGTTTGGCATATTCGTTATGGCAAACTTATGCGACATGACAAATAAAATATATTTTTCGACAAATTCTAATAATTGCTTTACCTATGCATTTTTTATTAATTTTCTTTTTTGATCGTTTGTGTAAAATACATATGTTATTTAATAGTAGGTTGGTGAAAAGGTCTTGCGGTATTTTAAGGTTTTTTTCAACGCTTTATACAACATAGTTATAATGATCCGATTTATACAAAATATGCTCCTTTTTGACGGATAACTTCTGCCCATTTTGAAGGCAATTTCATAATTCCACGATTAATCCTTGTCCCTGTTGGCAAAAAACTAAGACAACCAATTTTTACAAGCCTCTCTTGAGGCCAGCTTACTATTGCCAAGAGCGTTTTGCATTGACCGGAAAAGATAACAATCATTTGGTGTCAGTTGAGGACTGCGATAGGATCTTCCATCCGATCTCCCGGAGCTTCTGGCGTGTCTGCAAAGACGTGTGTGGCCTATGGTTGTCTTGATGGAACACAACACAACACTTCATATTGGCCAATTCTGGCCGCTTCTAGTCGATCACCTGCTTCAAACGGCCGAGTTGCTCGCAGTAGAAATCCGAATTGAGCGTTTGGTCATAGTTGAGCAGCTCATAAATCCCAATCCCACCAAACACACAGCAGAACCTTCTTCGCCGTTAACCCGGGCTTGGCGATGTTCTGGGCCGGCTCTCAGTACTTCGACCATAATCGTTCTCGCTTCATGTTCTCGTATGTACATTTTTAATCACCAGTCACCATTCGCTTCAAAAATGGGACGGTTTTATAACGATTCAGCAGCGAAATGCAGACATCAATTCGGTCAAAAAGGTTTTTTTGACACATATATTATATTATTATATTATCTATTTATGGTCGATGTTCAGTTCCTGGGCGATGGCTTGAGTACTAACATGCCGTTCTTCTCAGTCGATTTACATGATTTGATTTATATTTTTGGCGATTAGCCTTCCAGAGAGAGGAGCATCTTCCAAGTCTTCTACACCTGAACGAAATCGTTGAAACCAACGTTATGCTGTGCTAATAGACATTGTATTGGGTCCATAAACATCACATTCTTTTTTGGCCGCCTTCGTTGCATTTTTACCTTTGTCGTAGTAAAACTGTAAAATAGCCGAATTTTCTCTACTTAACTCGATGCTGACTTAACCAAAAACAATACTGTCAAGGAATAAGTTAAAGTACGTGAAAACACCTTTCAAAAAAGACATAGCAAGAAATATGTATGTTATTTGGTCGATGAGGATAAAATTGATACGGTTCTGAAAAATGGATGAATTCACGCGTCACTTTTCGAGACAACAGATCTCATTGGATCCTTTAATCCCTTGTGGGACATAGTGCCAGTGTGCGATGCCGCACAGCGGATTCATTGACCATTACGGGTTCACACGAGTGGCCAGGTCGAGAGAACAGATGCACACAATGAAATCTGGTTTCTAGTCACGGAACGAACGAGGCAATAAATGTTTCATGGAAGCACATCAAACAAATTATGTTTCCAGACGCCGATAAAGTATCACAAATTTACGAATCGTCATCATCGTTAGATGCGGTAATTTTTTTAGAACAATATTATAATTTAGTTAATGTTTTGTTTTTGGACTCTTCCAGCTACCGATAGGGACATTTTGAATAAGTATTCAATGACTCCGGCACCGTCTGTAGTTGGCCAAATTCAAAAGATCAACCCATCGCACATACAATATCATTCCATATTGACGTCTCCCACACCATTCGGTAGTTCTTTGGGCATTAAGGAATTGCTGGTGAAAATGTTGTGAAATTATCAAAATCGTTAGCACTCGGACCCAAATTCATTATTCGGTAAACATACGAGTAAGGCATCGGATTGTTTGCGACACCGCATTTCCCGGACGCTCTATAATTTTAAATTTGAACTACAACGCGCTTCATTGCAGTCATTGAATGAATCGGCCTAAAATTTTAAAATTTTAATTTCTTCATATGGATTTCTCCCTGACCATCACTTCTAAAAATGTTAAACTTGCTTAGTCCGAAAAAATTACACGATCCAAAAAAAAAATCATAATTTCTAATATCTCTTGAGATTTTTCCTACGTGGGCGACTTTTCCATTAAATTCCTTAAGCTCAGTTTAATTATTGTTCTGTGTCGAATACGCAATAAGTCGCATTTTAGATCGCTCCGTTTTGAAAATATTTAAAATTGTGGTTTTCGTTTTGTAGAGTAATATATATAAGATATAAAATTTGGAAAACTTTTCAAAATTTTGTACAGAACTCATTTTCTACATATTGCGACAAACGGGTTTCAACTACAGATATAAAAACGCAAGTTAATTTTATTCAAAGAGATTTACTGAGCACTTTCAATGTAACCCTAATAACACCCGTATCAAAAACAACGATAAAACGTGGTGGAATCGGAATTTAGCGAGATTACGGAAACATCTCTGTCGATGTGAGAACAGAGCAAAAAGAACTAATGCGAAACCGATAAATACTTTATGTTAATAGCAAGATCTGACTACAAGAACAACATAAACAACATAAAAAGTTTGATGTGATGACATCACCAGATCGTCAATCGCATAGAAAACTCTCTGGACAGAAAGAGTTTTATGTTGGCATCATTTCTGGACATTGAAGGCGTTTTCAACAAGATACAGTAAAATGCAGTTAAACAAGATGCGGATAGACACAATATTAACCAAACAATAACAGTGTGGGTTATGAATATGTTGAAGTCCAGATGCTTAACAACTGCATTAAATGGAGCTACTATGACAGTAGACGCAACGCAGGTATTCTATCCCCTCTTTTCTGGAGTTTAGTAGTAAGTAGTAAATAAATGCGGCTGGATACTTTTGTCAAGGTTATGCAGTTGACATCGGAATCTGTAGCTTCTATAAAATACCTTGGAGTTCTGCTTGATAGTAAGTTAGACTGGAGAAAACATGGCGAAGGTAGAACTATTAAAGCAAGTAGAGCCTAGATGCTTCCAAAATAAAGATTTCTTAAAACGTTCCGAGTAGGGAAGATTGGCTGGACGAGACTTCAATTCCAAGTGAAAATGTAATAGGAATATACACCGATGGATCCAAAATGGATTCTAGAGCGGGAACGGGTGTGTTTTGCTTACAGCCATAAATACGCTTAGCAAATACTCTTGGAAATTATTTTGGGCAGAAATGATCGCAATTTCAGCTAGTATTGTGGAATTAAAAACTCTACATATATTTCAAACAGAACCGTTGTCATATGCTTTGATAGCCAAGCCGATTTAAAGGCATCATCATATCGTATTAAATGGTTCAGTAATGTATTGACCTACTCCACTCTCTCTATCAATAATAACTTTGAACTGAGATGGGTACCAGGTCATTCAAACATTCTTGATAATGAGGGAGCTGACGAAATGGCCCGCAGAGGCTCCAGCAATTTTTATAAAATTACACATTAAATGAGTAACAAAAAATATTGAAATTAAGAATAAAAATTAAGTATATAAATCGATCTTTCTCATGAACAATTGCAAATATTCATATAAAGAAAAAAAACGAAACCCATTTATGCCTGGCCCGAAATGCATGACCTGACCACCCGTGTGAACCCGAAATGGTCAATGAATCCGGTGTGCGGAATCGCACACTAGCCCTATGTCCCACAAGGGATTACAGGATCCAATGAGATGCGAGGCCCGAAATGCATCTAATAATCGTTTGGCTCCAGGCTCAAATTTCAACAAAAGCTAGTTTTTCGGGTCCATATCCAAACATTGCATTGAATAAGAAATTGCTTGCTTTAAAATATCAAACATTCTTTGTAATGGTTCGAGCATTGACCTATACGGACGAATCTAATTATGACTGGTGCACATACTCACGGATTCTCTTTGAGCATTATCATGCGTTTATTTTACTCGTAAAACTCGAATTGAAATTTAATATATTTAAAAAAAATCTTTTCTATCAAGCCAGAAATGTGAACCTATTCTCTATTCGTACTATAGTTATGCGAAACTGCTCTCAATTTTTTTTTTAAATATTTTAAAATAATAAAATCTCCGACAAAAACAAACAAACAAACAAAAATTCAATTACAAAAATATCATAAATATTCTCAAGATATGGTATATAATAATAATAAAATATTACTGCTGTTTATTTATATAATATGTAGAAAATATACAATACCAATATTTTACATGTGTATTTATGTGCTTATGTATGGAATTGGGGATAAATCTTTTTGATGTCTTTGTGTGTATATATTCATGTAGCGTGACAGACGAAATCCATATGTTTGCAAAATATTTAAATTTTCACACGTTGGATTTATTATTTTTATATATGTATATATGTATATATATATGTGTGTTTGTTTTAGAATTAAGATTTGATTTCATAATATTAAATAAATATATGAAATATTTTCCACTACATTGGATATTCCATATTATTGATGTAAACTGGTATGGTTTAACGAAACCTTATGTATTATTCACTGCAAAACAATATTTTCAAATTATTTCAGAATATATATTTTAATATAAAATATGTATCAGACTTTATAGTCACATTCCGATCAACATACATCCAATTTGCTATAAATGTAAATGTTGCACTTAATGTTTGTAACATCTGACACATTCAATCGTCTAAAGAGGCCTATAATTTAGCCTTAATTGCATTTCGATATCAATTGATAATCCTAAAGGTGACAAGTGCACTAAAGCACACATTAATTTTAACCAACACGAATATAACATTGATAACTAAATTCAGCGACGTGCATCGTACATCTTATCTAATTAAATCATTTCTGTTTGCTAAGCTATGTAACTATATATTATACAGACTATATGTATATGTATATGTATATGTATATGTTGTTAAGTGTATATTGGTCAACAAATATGCACAAGTACACGCATGCAAATACTCAACACGCCCCCATTATCTTAGCAAACACTTTGAATTATGTGGCCACTTCTAAGATACACAACGAACGTTTAACCGCATATAAACTATGTGACTATGGTGAGTACTTACGTATATATACAATATACATACATATAAGAGTAATGTTTAACGGAATATTGTAAGTTCTATGTCCAAGTATTTCAACTATATGCATAACTAGATGAAGCCATGCATAATACAGAAAATACACTTAGTTCATAGCTTCATACAACCGAACTAACGCCGATGGCTGCAAGAACAATTTAAATTACATGAAACATGAAAATTGAGCAATGTTGGTTATAGTTTCTATGTAATATGATATGCGGAATTTTGAGTATTTCATCCATATTTTGCCGACATGGAAATTTGAAGGATTGAGTGGTTCAGTATGGAATAATTTATGTTTTAATCATAATGGCCATTACATAAACAATTAACTATTGAATCTACTTTATAACTAAACTTAAGACTGCGTTTGCATTCCGATCTTGAAATATTCATCGATGGAGGATTTCAGTCTTTCGGAATTATTTACATTGTAAGATAATATCTGTATAGTATCTTGTATCTAGTGCTGCCAAAAAATATTAACCACTCGTTCGTTTTACCGATTTATTAATTTTTTTTACGAAACAATGTATCTACAAATATTACTTGTTAGACAATGCGTGCTTTTAAAAGCAAGCAGTTTATACATGCAAATGAGCACACGCATACTATTTCAAAAATAATGTAATATACTAAAAAAATTGAAATTTTAATTGACACAATAATTACACTGCTTAATTTAAATATGTTTTTTATTTGTAAAATAAACGTTAGATGGCAGAACTTTAAAATAAATTAATATTTTTTTATAATTAATATATCTTTCTTGAAAAAAACACAAGCCCATGTTTAAATGTAATACTTTTATTACATATTATAAATAAAAAAAAAACAATAAAATATGAAACATTGTGAATTGTTAGTAGTGTTGCTACTATATATATATATATATCAAACCTTTTCGGAACATAGGGCATCAGCAACAAAGTTGCGGAACTTTACTCGGTAGACGTTCTCGTTCGACTGTGCGCCACCACGTTGGTTTCGGTATAGCTCTGCTACAACTTCCTTCCAAGTTCCATTTCAACATTTGAGCTGCAATGTTGTTTGAACCACGCCGCAAGGTGTGACCGATCCAATGCCACTTTCTCCGTCGAACTTGCGTTGAGACGGGTGCTTGCCTGGTTTGTCTCCACGATTCAGTATTGGAGACTACCTGAATCCATCTGATGCACACGATCTACCTCAAGCAGTGGTTGACAAAAGTTTGCAGTTTCCCGGTCAGAGCAGAGGTCACTTTCCACGTCTCGCAACCGTAAAAAAGGACCGATTTGACGTTGGAGTCGAACAGTCTCAGCTTCGTTCGTTTTGACAGCTGAGTGGAGCGCCAGACGAC
>JANSTU010008419.1:0-16332 GCA_027564075.1 Bolitophila hybrida
GTCAATTATACGTGGCATGTTCACGGGTCGGAAGACCATCTGCGTTGTTTGTTTTTGCGAATGATAATAAAACAAAATATGTCGTGTATCACAAGGTACTTAAATGAAGATAATTATGAATGATTAATGTAGATTTTTTTTTTTTTGTATTTTTTCCAATAAAAAAAAATCTACTTATTTATTGACATTAAGGCGGAACAAAGTTCGCCGGGTCAGCTAGTTTAAAATAAATAAAAAAAACTATCCCACATCAAATTGTGAAATCTACAAAAATGGCCAAGACATGTTTTTAGTAAGAGCTGTCGACAATCATCTTAAGTTTTATCGCACAACAACAACAACAAACAAACAACAAAACCAACAAACAACAAACACAACCGAAAAAACCAAACTGTTTAGCATTCATGGAATGTTTTCAATCGCACAGCCTTCGGACAAACATTTGGTCGGTAGGAACGTGTGGGTCTGACCTGACAATCACAATCTCCAATCTGTCGAGAAATAGCCTTCGGTTATATATTGGCTGTACAATTATACAAAGTAGTCTGGTATTGCCTTTATGACGGCTCTGGCTATTAACTTTCATACTATAGATTTTCCCATGGGTTTTCATTCCCGGGTTCACTCTTCTAACTATCTTGATTCTGAGACGGTTGTTATTATCAACGCAGGTTTTCGGCCTTTTGACGACATCCACAAAACACACAATTACGAACGAACTTCAGGTTCTTGAACCAGAGCTATTTTTACATTCATTTCTCTTGTCATGCTCACTCCGAGCTCGCACATTACATCATAACTGCCCTGACAGTTATATCGGCAGTTAGAAAATCGCTGTATCGACCTAAAAGGAGAATAATTATAAAAGTTAAAAAATAAATTAACCCACTTAGACTTTGCATAAGACCGAAGTATTCTACTCAAACGTTTGCAAACGGAATCTGGTAATGTTACCGTCTAAAATAATGTTGATAGTTTAAATTACTAGGTAAGGTAAATCATAAAATATACCATTTGCGTCAATTGGTACAGTTCTAATGTATTCAGTTACACTCTGGCAGTCCGATTGACTTCAAACACAGAGATCACATTCGACAGTAGGATCTAAACAATAAAATAAAATCACATTTTAAAAATAGGCACTAAAAAACAATATCCACTTTTCATGTAATGCATATCCACTGAAATGCACTTATATATTTAGTTAAAATTTAAATCCAAAACTTATAATTTAAATGTACAGTTCACATTAATTCTGTTTCATTGGTGGGCCCATGCCAGGTCGCATGCCCATAGGTCCTCCCATGCCAGGTGGTGGTCCCATCATCTGACCCATACCCATCATTGGTGGCGGTCGCATACCCATCATTGGTGGCATCGGTCCGTGCGGTCCCATCATCATGGGCGGCATTCCAGGTGGCATCATGCCCGGTCGTGGTGGTGGCCCACCCATTTGCGGCGGTTGGATCTGTGCACCGACCTTCGGTGGTGGCGCCGCAAATGGATTCTGAGCAATCTTACCAGCCTTGAATGCCGCAGTGGTGGCATCAATCAGATGTTGAGCCTGTTCTTCCATCCACTTTTGGTAGTAAAACTTTACATTGTCCCTGTGCTTGCGACCTGTACAGTGAGTTTTCCGTACACTTGGGGAATCGTGCGTTAAATAGGTGTCACAGTAGTCGCAGTAGTACTTCGGCATAATGAATGTGAGGTTAAAATACCTAAAAAATATTTCGAAAATTATTTAAAACTGAATTTTTTGTGTTGTAGAGCCGACGAACCTTATGAATATGTTGATCTGCGCTTTCAGGCAGCTACGGTTGGTGTTAATGCGACAAACTTAAGCAGGTGAATGATAAATTGATAGACTGTAAACTTGTTGTGACATTAAATACTTTTCGACGCCATTTTGCATTTCATAAAAACTCATGGAACTGTCAAAATCTGATTAGGGTGATCGCTGATCTCTTGCTCGAATTTCGAGCAGTTATTGTAATTAGTGGTGCCAGACGATATTTTTACCTCTTATTTTAAGAAATATATATATAATATATATATGGATAATATACATATTTTTTCAGTTTTTAATTTAAAAAAAAAATCCATGGACATGTGTCGACAAACGGTTTAAATAATATAAATATGAATAACGATATACATAATAATTTTCATTACATTACACATTTATATTAATTTTTGATATTAGTAAATATTGTTTACTTTCTTTTTTCTTTAATTTCATGTATATCACTCATAATATTGTAAAAATTCTAGTTGACAGAACATATTTTATCAAAAATTCGCAAAGATTGATTAATAAACATGAGCTCTAATCTTGGAAATAGATAAAAACCAGGATCATCAAATTTGCTAAGTTATATTTTTAAATATAACGATAATGGTGGCGTTTTTAAGCGCTGACTATACCGCCATATAATTGAACCTTGTAAGTAGATGCCTGTCAATAATTTAGAAATAAAAAAAAAACAAATTAATTATTTTTTTATGAATATAAATACAATTATTTTAATATAGTTACTTCATTATATTTGCATCCATGATCCATCCACAAATAAAAAGTGACATTGTAAAATAAATATCGTTTTTTTAAGAAAACATTCTTTCGAAAAAAAATCTGTGAGTATTGATTTTAAATTCTATTTTAGAAACATAGTGGTTAAAATATGACAGACAAATTTTAAGAATAAATATTTGCTGAATTTTATCTAAAAATTCAGAAACAAATTCATAACCTTAATATATCAATAAATTTTGTATCTGGCAACACCACCACCCACTGCACCAAAATTTATCAACATCAAAATATATCGCAGCCTGAAAACTGTCACTTTACTGTGAAGTTTAAAATCGGCGCGATCCAAAATTTGCAAACCAAAAATTAAATCTACAAAAATACGAAATTACCTCAAATCGTTTAGAGCTACTATTAAAAAACTTTGTTTTTTATAAATTAAATAAAGAATTGTTTGTACAATGATCGAGAGGTTAAGATGTTGTCCCATGTTCTGAGTAAGAAAATAAAAAATGTGGTTAAACTGTATTTTGAGGGATGATTTTTTTCCAATTAGAATAAACTGGGAAATCACATGATAATGAAAATTGTATGTTGTATAAGTTTACAATGATGTCCTGTATTAAAAACAAGTATTAGATCCTTGTGTCATTTATTATAGTGTATTCCAAATATTATCATCAATTCTGTATATGACTATAATTAGATATTTCTCCTTGCATTTATACAAAATCTTCAGTATGATTGTTAAATATTATTAATTAAAACATTTTAATTAAATCTACCGCACACATAAACATAACCTTAAAGCGCCGGGATTGCACAAGATCATCAAACTTAACGAAACAATTATTTCGATAAGTATGTGCCTTATACGACATTTCTTTTGGCGCCAAAACATTAGTAAATGCTATATTTTCGTGACGATCACAGAGGTGTGACAGCATAAGTTTTCTCTTGTGATTCCTGTAGGATTTTCTTATTTTTCCGTGGAAACTAGTAAGTTTTTCATATTGTTTTTCTTCTTGTGAAAGTGCTTTCGATTAATGTGTTAAAATGTATAAGAATTTTTCGCGAATATTTATCGTTTTAGAGCATTTTATGCCTGGCGAGCTGGGTCAAATGTTGTAAAACAAAAGAAATAGGTGCTGACTGCATGTCTCTGATAATTTATTAGGAATAAACAGCAAAACAGTTTAAAGGGCTAGACAAATTCACACAAAAACAAAGCTTTCGTGATTCAACTTTCAAGGGCAATGACCGATTGGAACAGCTGTTGTTGATTTTTCTTAAAATCAAGCACCATCGTCCATTTAACAGATCAATTAAAGATCAAGCTAAAACAGGTTCTAGAAATACATTCATTACCCTTTTGCCGAGCTAAAACTAAATAATAAAAAAAACAGCAAGCTGACACGTCATACAGGTTTTTTTATTATATGTAAACATGCATCGTGCATCTTTATTGTTATCTTATCGACCTAGATAACCTAGATTTTAGGCGGGTAAATGCATTCATACAGCTGTTTAAATTTTATTTTACAGAAAACAGCATTAGAAAAATGTCTCAGATTACTAGACCAAAGTTTGCGGCCGAAGGTCAACCGTTCACGGTTTTCATTGAGGGAAACATCGGCAGCGGTAAAACAACCTTTCTGAATCATTTCAAGAAGTTTGATGAGGTTTGCCTGCAGTCCGAGCCCGTTGAAAAATGGCGCGATGTTGGCGGCGTCAATTTACTAGTAGGTTCACTCTACAATCTTACTTGAATATTTTATAATATTTTGTTTATTCCAGGACCTTATGTACAAAGAACCAGACAAGTGGGCAATGCCCTTCCAGACGTACGTAACCCTGACTATGCTACAAACACATACGATGGCCTCTAGTAAGAGTGTCAAACTAATGGAACGATCACTATTCAGTGCAAGGTATTTTGTGATCAACACCTTTGGACTATTTGTTATTTAATAAAAACTCTCCATGCCAGATACTGTTTTGTTGAGAATATGCTGAGCAATGGTATTTTACATCAAGGAATGTACAATATTATGCAAGAGTGGTACACATACATTCGAGAGAATGTACACATTCAGGCTGATTTGATTGGTGAGTTTTTGTCTGACGAATTTCACTAAATTTGATCAAATTAACACATTTATTTCATTTAGTTTACTTACGTACTACCCCCGAGGTAGTGTATGAACGCATGAAGGAACGTGCACGATCCGAGGAAAAATGTGTACCACTGGAATATTTACAACAATTGCACGAGTTACATGAGAACTGGTTAATCCATGGATTACAGGAACGCCCAGCTCCGGTACGTATTTCGAATCACATATATTTAAATTACATTTAATTAACAATCTTTCAATCTTAGGTCCTGGTGCTGGACGCCAATTTGGACTTGAACGACATTGGCTCCGAGTATGAGCGCTCCGAGACCAGCATTCTTAAACCAATTCTGTTGCAGAACACAAATCAACAGGCACTCTATACGTCACCCATCAAACGTCAGCGATTCGATTTCTGATTGATTTCTGCACTATTGTCCTCCACCACAGACATGTGACCAAAATAGTACTGATTTTTGTATTCATTTTCTTTTTGCAATTTCCTAATTTTAGCTAATTAGTTGGACATTTTCTTTTGATTTTGACTTAATTTATAAATTATTATAACTCACTCCCTACCAAAGAGATAGTTTTTTTTGCAGACAATGCCACTAGTATCTCGTTTACCAATCAAAATGAATATTTTTTATAGTATAATTCGATTCAAAATTTGTCTTTTTCGTTCCATATCGATCGACTGGAATTCTATGGAAACTCGTCAAGATTCTTGATGCTGAAACAGCGATTTCTTAGGATTTCTGATAGATCGATTGCAATTTCATGTTTTTTTTTAATCTTTTAGTTGGTAATGTGTTCTTTTTGTATAATTTAATCATTTATATGATATACTGTGTACTTAGGTTAAATATTTATATGTAAGATTCGAGAATAACTATTTTAATATAATCCTATACAAACTTAAATTGCATCGGTGCTTTTTTAAATTAATTAAATATGTCAGCCGTTTTTTAGAGAAGTGCTGGTTTGACAATGGTCGATGGAATTATCTCGCCAAGTGTAAAACCGGCAATTGATTCCCTTCTTGCGGCAATATTGAACTTGGTGAGTATTTCTCCCGGCGCCGTGAATCTAACTTGGGAGACATTACCCCGCAAGTTTTTAGAATTCAATGAGAGTTTGTCTCGCAAAATTTTGCAGCTATAGCACCGCTCATTTTTTTATTTAATTTTTTCAATAACTTTTATTTTGTCTTAAAAATTTGGACTCAGTCGTAAATGGTATATTTATTTTTAAAAAATGATTCATTTTACCCTTTCTATCCAAAAAAGTGTTGGGTTTTAAAACTACCCATAAATCATAATCTTTTGACGGAATTCAAGATCGTTATGGATGGAGTGTGTAAGCCACCACTATATTATATCATGCCGCTTATGTCTTCTGTAGTAGCAACCATCAAAAGATGCCTGAATAACACAGTAGTTGTCGAGATATAGAAGGTCAAATTATGCTACATTTGCTATTTTGTAAAAAATGAATCAAGACGAGAGTGTTAATCAAACCCTTTTTTAATGGGGAAAAATACCGTTCACTTGAAAAGTGGAAACATTCTGCATCGAAAACATCGATTTAAAAAGAGGTCAAACAACCACCGAAGACGCAAAGCGCCCAGGTCGTTCAATTAAGGTGGCTACGCCCGATAACATTAAAAAAATCTTTAAGAAAATTTGTCTGACATTCTAAATATATCAAAAGCCATCGTTTTTAAAATTGTGCATGAAAATTTGCTTATAAAAACATGGTTTTCCAAGTGGGTGCCGCACTTGGACGATTTCACAAATTTCACTGTGGTGTATCTGATTGTTGGATGGATTATTTCGTCAGATACAAAAGATATGGTTACATGAGAGAAAAATGTTCAAACTAAGATGTGTAAATGGAGGCGAATATTCATCCAAATAATTCAAGAATATTTGCCGTGACTCAGGAATTTAAATCGAGTAATCGGTGCCATAACAGACGAATGTAGTTGCCGAGAGATTAAACCGAACGTTGCTGGATAAGACACGTTCCATGATTGTAGAATCAAAACTGGACAAACTATTCTGGGATGAAACGATATTGAATGCAGCATACGTCACGAAGCGAAGTCCAACACGGGCATTGAATTTAATTAAGGATCCAGCAGAGATGTGATTCGGAAAGCGACCAAATTTATCAAATATACGAATGAGTCGATTATTGATCAGATGAATATGAAGACAGTAATAACGGTATTCGCATTGAATGTGATGGCATTCGTTGAAGTTGTGCCACAGACATATGCAGAAATTGAAGCTAGAGAAAATGCAGATGAAATCGCTCCTGAAGAATCTAACATGAAAATTAGTTGAACAACTACCTGGTCGTTCGATTGTCAGTTCAAAGTGAGTCTTCTCAAAACAACTGGAAGACTTTGGGCGGCACCAGTTACAAAGCACGATTTGTCGCAAGAGGATTTACACAGAGGCCTGGTCTTGATTTCTTTGAGACTTATTCATCAGTGGCATGGATAGTGACTGTTCATGTATTGTTGGCTGATGTTGCTGTCGAACGAGATTTGGAATTGGAATTTGGAGATTTTTATGAAGCAACCGGAAGGATTCGTCAAATAAGGACTCGTATGCAAGGTCAAAGTCATTATACAGATTGAATCTGTAAATGTATCATTGGAATTGGTTTTATCAGAGGTCAAGAGGATAAAACATTGGTGTATTTGCTGCTGTACGTTGATTAGGTGATGAATAATTGTTGCGAGGTGGACCTTTGCGCAAGAGAAAAAAATCACGTGGACATTTGTACAAGAGAATTTCGTACAAACAAAATATAAATCAAGTTTTGTTTTGTTTGAAGACAATGTATTTACTATCAAAATACGGACATTCGTACAAAGGACTTTTATCTTTGACACTGTCTCAATCGTTAGACATTTGAAATACATTTTCGAAAATATTTAATTTTATATATTAATATATATTATTTAAATATTTAATCTCTATGGTGTTTTATATCTTCAGTGTGTTTTTTGTCAGATCATAGCCATAGACCATAGCCCACAAGGGATTAAAGGATCCAATGAGAAAGAGTGTTTTAATTTCTAATAAACATCAGAATTTTGTTTAAAAAATAATTAATAATGGCCGATTTAACATTTTTGGTTTTCGCAGAAAATTATTTTACAGAGGGTGTAAAATGCGATCAAGGAAACAATCTCAGGTGAGTTTGAGGTTTGACGCTGTTTGCCATTTTCTGGGTATAACGGTGAAGCGTTGATCGAACGAATGGAAGAATGGAATTGAACCAACGGGCATACTTGAAAGATGTACTCAAACGTTTCAAGATGAATACGTTTTATACACGATCGTACTTGTACCTGTACGATTTATTTGGCTCTAGCATGCAACATGACAACCAAATCCATAGCTGATTGGGTTAACGCGTTGGCCTGGCTTATGGGAGGTCGCCGGTTCAATACCGGCCGGCAGACCAAAGTGTTTTTCGAATGTAGCACTTTAAATCAGTAGATTCCTCTTGCTATTAATAGCCTATTTCTGAAATAGGTTATTGATTAGGAATAACGGAACATTAATTCCATCACCCGCACCCTGTATATGTTAGAACAATAAGTGTATGATGGCGTTGATGATTCTCGATTCCGAATATAAATAGCATGATAGATCGCGGTGCGTAATGGTCAATGAATCAGGTGTTCGGCATCGCACACTGGCCCTATGTCCCACAAGGGATTAAAGATACAATCAGATGAGTGATGAGTGTACAAAAGCTTTTAAATTTAATAGATTTCATAATGCACAACAACAACAACAAATAAAAAATTATTAAAAAATATAGCAAGACGAATAAAAGATAGGTCGCATCTTCAATTCTAGGTTGTAAAGTGTTGTTATTACATTTGCTTTTGAATATCGTTGTCTTAGAAGGAAAATACACTAATTGCACTTTTTGAAAAAAATGAGGTAATGATGCCAATGTGATTAAAAAGTCAAGTCTTCAATCTTACAAAAAATATAAATCCCATTTTTTATTGAAGATGGACTCTGAAAAGTCATATGAATTTTAACTAAATCTATATTTTTAAAAATATGTAATAAGAAAAATACACTAAAAGCATTTAGTGTGAAAATCTTCCGAAGCTGCAATAGTTTACTCGCAAACAGAAGAAGAAAATTATTAAAATTCAAAACATTCAATTGCACTTAATAAATTTAATTTCTTTATGCACTTGCTATATTTTAAATTTCTTTCTACTTTCCTAAATATTACCTAAAATATATTTTTATTTCAAGATTTAAAAAAACTTTATAACAATATCAGTATAATTTTAGTTTATAATTATGTAAATATAAAAAAGTCAACATTTGAAAGACTGTTATCCAACAGTCGAAACGACTTAGTCATTATTATAATATTTCAACAAACTGTCCGTGGACTGTGGAGGAAAATAATATAAATAAATAAATAAATAAAAGTGCGATCTACTAATATTGTTGCTTAAGATATACTCTACTTTTTATAAGTAAAATAATACTTGGTCAGAAAAACCTCTTTTTTGTTCAGCTTATGATTATATATTTAAAAAAAAAATAGTTTGGAATTTAGGTAAATAATTATATCGTATTATTTTATACATATTTAAATATGTGTATATTAAATATTAATTAGTTTATTTTTTATTTAATAAAAGTCTTTGATATTAATAAAAAAATACAAAATATTATGTATTTAATTGTCATAAGAAAATACACGAATTTTGCAATTTTTCTTAAATTCGTGCGCATTACCGTATTCACTGTTTGCCTTTATGAACATTGAATGCATAATTACGAATAGTTGACTACACCAAAAACATTTCAATTATACGGGAAAACTTTTGTTTTTTAATTCACTTTTTACGATGCCAGTGGCAAGAGAAAAGACCATTAGCTTTTATGCGGTCATTAAATATTCAAGTTTGCATAATTACGTTGTTCTCTAGCCCGGGTTCTGTTCTGTATATATATATATTTTATATATTTGTATGTATTTTATATGTGTGTATAGCTTAATATTACCAAAACACACAGTGGTAACACGAAAAGCTAGTGTATGTTTAATCATAATGTAAACTATATTCAGTGAAAGCTTACTGTCAGAAATAAGGGAAAAGATCGCAATTCCTAGAAGCCATTTAATCCTCTGCATCGCTGCAACACTCCACATTTTCGTATTTAATATCAGGTATATGGCACGTGAAGTGTCAGTGTGTGTGTGTGTGAACTTTTTGTCTTTTTATTTAAACTGACATAATGACACACTGATAAACTATATAAAACATATAACGATTTCGTCACACTAAACACACTCACTGTAATACACTCTTCTTCTTAAACACTTGACATCCACAACTAATCCAGCATATCGTTTATTTAATAATCGTTATGTAAAGTGGACAAATACTTGGCATGCTTCCGAATTTCAAATTCCGATTTTAATCAATTAATTAACGTCGGCACAAATGGCCAATTAAAGCCTGTTCCCGTTATTCCGCGAGGAATACGTTCGAGTATAGAATAAGGGCCCGTACACGCACATCCAGATGTCATCACGGATCATAGTAAACTGATGAAAACTTAAACTGCATCAGACTGTTTGAATTTGTGGTAATGTCTCCCTTATTTTTGTGTGTGTGCTGTTCCCGAAAAGACGAGAAGACAGCATTGATGCGCAAAATGTGAACTGGCAGAGCAAAAAAGGGGTTTTGCTAAAGCATTCTCTCTTGAATTGGCGGGGTAGAAGAAAGCTGCGCATGCGCATTGTTACCCATAAAGCACGTGCCAGCAATGTTTTCAATGAAAAGCTCACCAATGCAAGAGAGTAGCATACCGGTCACCCCATTGCATTATCAACAATATACTCGTATAGTAGGAACATTGGGATGGCAGATGAGAGCAAAGTTCAGTGTGCGTGCAGTGTCTGGCTCGCATGGACCAAAATGCTCGCTATGTTTGTATAATCAGGAATCCTATGGAAAACGATTTCGCGTATTCATTTTCAGACGTATAGCACGTGGACTAATGTAGTAAAATTGGGATAGATTTCTGGAATTCTGAATATTCGCTCGGGCGGCTGCATTAAATTTGAGAGAAATATAACATTGCATTTAGTTGTTGTGTCTCTTTGGGGAGCTCTTTCTCTGTGTACACACATACGCATTACACATTATGTATATTATATGTAACTGTTTGTGTGTGTATGCTCGCGAGATAATGTAGTGGAAGGTAATAAACCGTTTAGTGAAATTCCGGATTTTATGAACTGAACTGCTGTCGCCAAGCGATAAAGAGCAAGATGAGAAATGCTCGGAAAAATAGTTTTCGCGCGTCAGTGAAAATATTTAATGCATATGTGTGCAATTCAGGTATCTATGCTTTCTGGTCGTTGCTTAAGCATATGTTTTCTGCAATATAGTTTTTTTATTTATCTGGAAAACATTGTGTAAGAGTAAAATCGCAACATTTGATTTAATTGAACGATTTCTATAATTCTGTATGTATCAAAAACAATGGTGGAATATTGTCAGGTCCTTTGCCCTTATTCACATTAATGCTCAAAAGGGATTTAAAGACTTCAATGCGAGTAAAGGACATAGAGCTCAGATCAACACCTTCAGAAACTCCAAAAGATTGATCCGAGGTATGGGCCATCAGAGACTCAGTTTCGTCATCAGAAATGTGAACACTTACAAAAAAAATAACAAACATTTCGCTTATGTCCTCGATATTAGAAGATTTCGCATCATCAAACCTCAACGTTCAAGGAAAACCTTTAGTCTTTTTCTAAGTGTTCACATAAGACCAGCGTTTGTCAGGTCGCTCTGAGTTTTCCTGAGATACTCTTTGTAAAGCCTATTTTGTGTTACTGTTAAAGGAAAACACGCTCTAGATGAAATACACAATTCGCTGGATATTGATAACATCAAGGATTCTTGGATCCAAACTGTAGATCACCGTATAAGATTTTTAATATCACATATAAGTACGGTAGATTACTGCGGTTTCCATGCCTAAGTTTATCACAAGGATATAAGTTGGTAATGATAAAATTAGGATTAGTTTATATCTATTGTTAAAACAATATTAAATTTTTAGTTTGTTTTGGACGCTAACCACCTTTATCCGGAAAGAAAAGACAATTTAACTGAAGTGGCCCTTAAAATTGTAAGTTATACTAAAGCTCTAAAACGTCAACCAGAAGAAATCCAAAAACTCTTGAATCAATATGATGTGATTGAAAACGAAGGGAATTTTTATTATTATTTTACGTTTTATTGGTTGGATTATCGTTTATTTATTTCAGATCTAAAAGAAATTCAAGCAATTCAAATGTTACCATTTCTTATGACCAATGCTAAGAAACAAGTTGGATTGCTTTGTAGCAAAGTTGAAGTCGCGCTTGCGTTTTTACCACACTTTGTGGTACTTTTCGAAGCTACAAACTTTAATTGTAATATATCGCCTAAACAGCCGAGGTTGGTTGATCCTAAATGGAATTAATAATAAGTTTGTAAACATTTTCTAATAGAAAAAGATAAAAATGCAGTATTTATTAATGTTGTTTCTAAATAAACAGACAATGTAAAAAACCTATGTATTTTTGTTTAGTTTCCAAGAATATAATATAATGTATTCGAGAAACATAACAATGTTTCTTATCTATCTGAATAATATAAAAAAGTGTTTGAGAGATACATAAGATTATTCTTTATGAATATGTAGTTATGTATATAAGGGACATAACACTGTTTCGAGGTAATATAATACACGTGTTAGTAATGTGTGAGAAGAACATAAAATGTTTCTGATCTATCTGGAAATAATTTTGTGATAGACAAAACATTGGGTCTGAACAATATAACAATGTTTTAGAGGAACATAACACTGTTCTTGATCAATATTATCATCATAGTAAATAGTCTATTACAAATATGAAGTTGAATATGATCAATATAACAATATGTTTGAGATAAACATAAAACTGTTCTTGATCTATACATCATTATGTATTTCTGAGAAACGACTTTATTCCATAGAAATATAAGTTATTTCTGACAAACTAATTTTATAACAATGTCTTTTGTAAATATATTTTGATAGATACAATAATTTTAAAAATAGATGATTCAGTATAAACAAATTATAGTAAATTATTCAGCATTATATACTGTGCAAATCTTTAAAGCGAATAGTGTTTCTTCGTATAATTAATCAGGTATCAGTCCGTTGGAATTTTTGACTTCAGATGATCCTAATTCGAGAAATGTGCACGGCAAATCATCTTTTTTTCGAGACGCCTCCGAAGATTCCTTGACAATAACTTGATTATTAAGTTTTGTCCATAAAAATGTAACATAATACTCTTGAAATGTACCACTATTATATAGAAAAAGATTTAGGAATTATCGCTATTATATCACCTCGAAAAATCTTCAAAAATATGCCTTTTTCTCCTGGAAATACACTACCCTAAGGGCTTAAGGTAGAAAATGATTACCCAATTTAAATAATGCCATTTAAGAAATAGAGAGAGAGAGAGAGAGAGAGGATTTCAATCGATAGTCAATTTAAATACATATGAATTAAAAATATAAATCGAATTATTTTAGAAGTAAAACAACAAAAAAAAACCTGGAAAATGGTAGCGGGATGCTTTTCGGACAATATTCGTTTTCGGCTCGTTGCAAAGGTGAGGTGGCAGCTTTTATTTAGTTTTCTACACTTGCCCGGCAATAGCGTCGGCTTTGACTAATAAATACAATAGTTTATACAAAATATATTTTTTTTTGGATAAGATTAATTTTTTTCCGAAGGTAGTTTAGTTTTTTTTTCGCCATTAGATAGCCACAGATCCTACCTTTCTAATATGACTACTATTTACATTTTTTTGTCGATCAAATTAAATTAAATTTATTAATTTTTATAATTTTTTTCGCCAAATTAATTTTTTTTATTAAATCTTAAATTAATATGAAGAACATTAAATTTACAATACATTTTCAATGTAACCGCCACTTCCTCGTTTCTCATGAAAAAGCGCTATCTTCTTGTTTATTCAAATGGTTTCAATGGGAACCCACCATAAATGAGAGTGCTACATTATGATGGACAAAATCCGTACCATCTCACAGCTGTGCAGGCATTGTTGCCAGGTGATTTGCCTCTCCGAGTGCAACTTCTGTCGCGATTTGCTTCAGCAAGATCTACACGATGCAGACTTTCTCCAGTCCATCATTTGGACGGACGAGGCACCCGAGACGGAATCGCCAACTTTCACAATTTACACGAATGGGCTTATGAGAATCCGCACAGCAAAAAACCAACAGCATTCCAATTCAGATTCAGTAAGAATTTGTGTCGCACTTAATTTCTACTTGTAGGGATTCAAGAAGGCTCACGCTTTTGCTGTTGCCATTGATACGAAGGAGCAGTTACTGCAGCGCATTGAGAAAACAGCTGAGCTGTTGAGATCAGAAAGTTTTTTTGCCGTTGTATGGACGAACACGGAAATCATGGTTAAATACTATTCGGCTAAACGTTACCACCAAACGGCCATCATCAGTCTCCAACTACCAACTAGAAAAGCTCAACCGACCTAGCTCTCACATTCTCACAACCTCTGGAGTATCTGCTTTCCAGATTGTGTTATAGCTGCCCCGCAGTGTGCAGGTATCCACATCAGTTTAGTGATTTTATTGGCGCAGTATAGATTTTGCAATGCAGTACGAAATTTTACAAGCCGTTTTGATGGCTTATCGGAGATGATGTGGTTTTCTTGAACCTTTAATGCAGCCATGCTAACAGACGCGATTACGAAATGTTCTGTGATGTAGTTACCTTCTACAAATCTGCAGGCATGAAGGATTGCAGTTAGTTCAGCCACGTAAACCTATGCTGGTTATTTCAGTTTAAGTAATTCCTCGTGTATCTCTCTAACGTACACTGAACAACCCATTCTGTCTTTGATTATGGAGCCGTCAGTATATGTTACATCCTCAAAGAATATTTTGGCACATATAATGATTTTAGGACATCCATTAATTTTTGCTTTAATGTCCATGCGAATTTGGTACTGCTACAGGTTGTTGGAGTATTTTCTTTGGTAGCATGGTAGGTTATTTAACACCGGGATGGATGTGTAATTGCTGCTACTGAACCACTGGGATTGATGAAGTTTAGTTCGATGAGACTTTCTCGTTAGTGACTATTAGATTTGTTTTTGTGTAAAAGTAGTTTGCTACCAACTGTAGATGGAGATGAAATGGACCTATGCCAATCAGTACCTCTATATAGAGTACCCGTGTGCATAAGACCTAGGCAAATACTGAAAGCTCGCCATTGGATGGATGTGATCGCCACCAGCTACCGCAGATTGATCTCAGGAAGTTTATTCTTTAAATGAAAGTTCATCAACATTTGGCTGCCGCAAGGATTTAGAATCAAATGTGATCCCCTGGTCGCAATATATTTCTGTCTGAAGTATCTGAGTGCTCCCTAAATGAAGTGTAAAACTTGAAACTTTATATTTGTTGGTGAACAGTAGAAATTTTAACTTTGCTCCAGATATATCAGTGTACCATTTTTCTAAACAGTCAATTTGGCACTGACCTCTGCAGAATACGAGCAGATTACTACAGATTTTCACCCCATCTGTATTGAATTCATCGATCTGGCTGGTATACAAATTATACAGTAGAGGTGATAACACTGAGCCTTAAGCTAAACCGCGAAAACTAGTACTGTCAAAATTAAAAATTTGAGGACCGGTTAAGAGTTTAAAAAAAATGCGGTTAACCGTAAGACCGGTCCGGACAAAAAGAATTTCTTCGTACAAAATAATAAAATTTAAATTGATTTCAGTTAATAAAATATTTAATAATTAATTAAATTTTATTTCAAAGAAATATTTAAGAAAGATAGACTTTTTATACAGTCCGGTTAAAAGGAACGTTTTTGATTTAGAACCGATCCGGTTAAAATACCGTTTTCTCAATGAAGACCGCTTTCAGAATACTATGAAAGACAAATTTTGACATGGAATTTTAAAAAAAATCAAAATATTTCATCGTATAAAATTATAAAATTTAAATTTGAATTGATTGAATTGAGTTGATAAAATTTTTAATTTGAAAGAAATATTTAAGAAATGTTTTAGGATTCCTGAGAAATTTAACCCGTTTAATATGAAGTGCTTTTCAGTAATGTTAATTTAGATTAAACTGGTTTTACTGAAAAAATTAGCTGAGTTGAAAGATCGTTTATCCGGTCCGGATAAAAAAACGGTTTTCGGTTCAGGTTCGGAGGTGATACTCAGGTATCAATTGAAAGGTTTTTAAAATACATAAATAAAATAATAAATAAATAAAATCGGACAACCAAAATTCCTTTTCCCTCTACCCGCCGTTCTCAGGGTTGTTTTCCCTTAGTGTGACTGAAAAGGTGTTGGCCATAGGGTACTATTCCTTGGCCCTCTTTTCGCCGTTCTCTTTTTTTTAACCCTTTCACCCCCTCTTCTTTATACACAAATAGAAAAAAATGACCTTTTTGCCCCTATCTCCCTTAAGGGTTGTCCGATATTATTTATATTTTTTTTAAAACATAGGTATTTTAACTACCTTTCAGTTGATACCCA
>JANSTU010008430.1:0-30879 GCA_027564075.1 Bolitophila hybrida
GTGTGTGTGTGTGTGTGTGTGTTGTTCTAACAAATATTTATGTATATATAAGACACACTCACTGCAGTATTATGGAATGATTATAATTGCATAGCTTTCAAGCGTACATCCAAGTCCTGTGGATATATTATGCATTTAGTACATACACATTTATAATCATAATAAAAATATTGTTTGCGTTAATAATCGACATCAATTTAGAATACAAGCTGTGTGCTACAAGCGATGGTATAATAAGTATTTTACAAAATCAATATAATCTAATCCGAATTATAGAATTTAATAACAACATGAAAAACAACAACAACATAACGGTCAGTTTAGTGGTTTAGCTAAGTTAATATACATCGAAAACAATAACTAACAAAACAACAAATATAACAACATCAATACGAACACCAAACAACAAATATGAGCGAACACGTCAACGCGTATCAGTCAGTGTTTTATTTTATTTATATACAGAACAAATTATTACTATTATTATAATATGTAAATCAAGTTTTTATTATGTAAAATTAGTGTATTGAATTGTGTGTGTACCCACCGTTGACAGCTTTTTCCACAGATCGATGTTTTTGCGCTGGGCTTTGGTGAAATGGTCCCAAACTTTCTTGTGACTAGCAGCACCAAACACTTTTTCAATGTGTGTGACTGTGATGAAGATGATAGCCAGGTAGAAGGTAAATTCAGTAATTTGTATTTTTATAAATGTGTATTAAAAATATATAAAAAAAACTGGAGGAAAATGTTTGACAAGTTTAAGATTTTGTTGGCAGTATTTAGTATTTTTACATATAAACACATTTATGCAAAGTGATTTTAGTTGTTTCCTAAATATTTACTAAGTTATTAAAATGTTCTATGCTAACTGCATCCCAACTAAATATAACCACATGCATATATACCAGCTCCTAATTTCTATAATATATTTGTATGTTCTCTGAAACAACGTATACTATGAATTTTGTAATTAATTATAATATAAAATGATTTTGGAATAAATCTTTATATTCTTCGTTTATGTTTTTTTATTTATATATTAAAAACAAAAACTAAGATATACAATACGATTCTGTATTTTTTTACAAATTTAATAATACATATAACGGACGCCTAACTATAATTTTATTTTGGAAATTATTTATATATTTATCAGAAAATACTATAGGTAGTTTAAATATTTTTTAATGAGTACAATAAAATAAAATTACTGATTTAATCAAAGGAAGTGTGAAGCATCGTTTGGTTATGTAATCTTACGTGCGAACCTAGAGACCCTCTTTGAATTTCAGCAGGACAATACCACTCGTTAATATTTTTTTGAGAAACAATGTCATTACCACAATCGCGGAAAACCCCCGAGATAAAAAAAAAATTTGGCAATAGTTGGTCTGAAAAGCTTTTTCTCAAGCATGCATAGGTTTCTAAATATTTTCGAGTTTTAATATATGTAATTGAGTCGAAATTATAATCGAATTTTTCGACGTTAACATCCTTCCTATGAATCATGCGATCATGAAAGTTTTATTTCTTCTCTATATCTGGATTAGAACTCACATTCTATGGACTATAAAGCTGCAACATGCGACACTCATACTAAATATAACGTGTCGCCGCTCGACTGGTCCCGAAAGACCTGAATTTGTTTCAAAAAGAGTATCGCAAACAGGTGGCCGAAGACATGATTTCGCGTGGCCCAGACTTCTTGAATCGCATCATAACTGGTGATGAGACATGGGTCTATGAGTTCGACACCTTAACAAGCCAGCAATCGAGCGAATGGCACTCGTTTTTCATCGATTGATGACATCAAACGGAATTCGCAGCGCGTCCTAAAGGCCATACCAGAATCGGCCTACCAGAAGTGCATGGAAGATTGGTTTCGCCGTTTTCACATGTGCATTGCAAACAATGGGGATTACTTTGAAGGCGACAAAATATATTTGGATGAATACATAAAAAATTCTGTGTTTTTTTTTAACAATTCCCGGTACTTTTTATACAGAAGGTATTTACAAACTTTTTTGCTGTTAGTACCGTGGAACTAATTTCTGAAGAAGGAATTTGCAAAACTGACTGATATCATATGATGTATTATGAATTTTATAAATACTGCTTTCTAAGTACATTTAAAAAATGCTTTTAGTTTTTTTCCCTATTACTTTTTTTTAAATATAAATTTAGTGAATATTCATAAAGAATTTCCATCTTAATAAAAAATGGTATTTTATTGTGTATGATTAAATATGACTTTTTAATCAAATTGGCATAATTAATTAATTTTTTTCAAAAAGTACAATTAGTCTATTTTCCTTCTAAGCCCGTGATATGAACTTTTTGGTACAGTATTTGTCATCTTCAAATATACCTAAAGCTGCAAGGTCATATACTACCTTATTGGTATAATTGGTTCAAATATTAACCATAAACCAACCAAACAAATAATATTTCACACTGTCACGCAATTCGAAGACAAGTGTACTTAAAATCACATAAATTAGTGTTTATGTTTGGTAAAATATTTCATTGTGTGTTATCTGTTTATAATTGTTGAAGATATCCAAATATATACTCGATATTTTCGATAGAGTCCACTTTCAAATATCAAAAGCACATTATCCTGGCCTATATATCGTTTACAATTCCTGAGTAGATTATATGTTACAGATATATACACACAATATATGCATATATTTACTATACGCTCACATTCAAACGTTGCACGCGGACGCTTCGTTTGTACGATGTGCGTTCACCAAAAGGCTTATGAAGGAAAGCGAATCTCTATTTACATAAATCGCGTTTTCGATTTAACTTTCACTATCGTTTCGTTTTACTTTCATGTATATACACATACAGCTTGAGCTTGCACACACTCTCGACATATATATATATATTTATATATATATATGATATACACATATACACTCGTACACTTCAGGCACATTTTCTATCATTTTATGTGTGCTGAACGAGTATGTATATCAATATAAATGCGCATATGCATTAATGTATAGCAAATAGCATACAAAAGTGTACGAATATCTATTATATACATAATAATATACACATGTTTAGTTATGTGAGCATACAATATGTTCATATTGTCATGTTCTTTATTTCGTATGTATAATACGTAATACATTTTGGAGTTTTCGCTTTCATTTTGGAGATTATGTGACAATGTATATCATATCACCCATTTCGTACTCGTAAAATACGGCTAAACCCTGATGTTATAGTATGTTGGTGGTGTTTGTGTATTCTTTTACGTATTACTGTTTTGCAATGATTTTTTTTAAATACTATGTACAATGTCAAGGGTATATATGGCACTGGCACAATATTATCAAATTATCATCAACACCTTTATATTCTTTATAATATCTTCTTACTCGAAATAGCGTTAGTTTATATAGCCAGAAACCGCCTAATTCATTTCGGAACTATTATAAAATGAAAATCTTATACTTCGAAAAATGTAACGAGCTATGTACACTTTTATCGCAACAAATTCATAACTTCTAATAGAAAACAAATGTCTGTCCAATATATTGTCCAGTATTGAGAAACCCGTGGTTCAGAAAAACTAATCGAAAACACAAACACATTTGATAAGGGATACATTGTTTACTGAAAACTAAGACTATAGACTTATCCTACAGCTTGAAACCTTATGGTTCCAATTAAGCTAGACATGCCGGCCTATTTCTGCATATGTCAACTATTTATTTTAATTTCTTGTTTGTGCTCATCACATATATGTATATTATAAGACAGTGAACATTTTTTTACTAATCTTACTGCTATTTTAACGATTACTATTGCAGATTTTATATAAAATAAAAAACACCTCATGCAGAAAATAAACAAGTTATATTTTAGAGTGCGTGATTTCTTTTCTACATAGCCATTATACAATATACAGTAGGTAATATAGATAATTTCTATAGTATATATACAATTCAAAGTATAGGTATCTCTATAGTGTATAGTATATAAATATATAATTATACAAATACCGTATGCAAATCACTCGGCAGGTGAGACACACTGACGCCACACCAGCCATGCCATCAGTACATACGACCTATGCCCATTTAATTATAAAATATAATTATGTGTGTGCTTAATGCTCATCGCAATATAAATAAACAAACGAGTACTATATATATGTTTACAATATTATATGGATGCAATTATGTTATTCAGTTGCATGCATTTCTGGTCATGCAAATTAAACCATAGATAATAATTTGTTTCTTTTTTCTATTTTGCAGGACTCTGTGGGACAGAATAGCAATGATAGTTCCAGTGGCGTTGGCACCGGTGTGGGCACCGCTCCTGGCACCCCGAATTCTTTGGCGATGAGACCGACCCCCTCGCCAACTGGATCGTCGGGTTCGCGGTCTATGTCGCCGGCTGTTGGTAAGTGATTTTTTTTTAAATAGTGTTTTTCAAATGTGCCTTCAAAGAAATTTCTAAAATTCTTACACTGTTGGTTCGTTTGCTTGTGAATATCAATTTGATTTTTTGTCAGTTCTCCAGATAATTATTAGTATGAAAATTTTAGTTTTACACAATTTAGAACGCGTGGCACGGTGATCGGGAGATGCCGATTAGAATTTAACAATTTAAATCATCATTCTCATTTGATCCTGTAATCTCTTGTGGGACATAGGTCCTGTGTGCGATGCCGCATAACGGATTCATTGACCATTACGGGTTCACACGACTGGTCAGTTCATGCGAATGTGATGTTCGTGCTGTGCTACTCCTTTTGCTCGAGCACTCACAACACATCCCCGATGGTTAGGAGTGTTAATTTGCCCTGACTCTAACGACTCTAACAAGGCAAATGTGCATTTTTTTTTAGATATCACTATGCACCGAGTACCTTGCTATTTTATATTCAGAATCTTGAACGCTATCATACACTTACTGTTCTATACAGGGTGCGTGTGTATATGTTTATTGATGACATTAATGTTCCGTTATTCCAAATCAATACCCTATTTCAGATATAGATTATGAATAGCAAGAGGAACCTACTGATTTAAAGTGCTACATTTGAAAAACACAGTGACAAGAATTCACTTGACAAAAATTCATACCGCCGATCGTACACCCTTTTTTATAGAAAGTTACTGCATACATGAATCTACTAATAGTTAAATAATACAGTGTACCGCATAGCACCAGGCCTTTTTACCACAAGTGATTTAAGGAGATAATATTATACGAAAACAATACAAATTACATACAATAATTATAAATAACATGTACTTTACACATAGGTATAAACTTGTTTTGTAAAAAAGCGAGTAAAAAAAAGTTTTGAGATGAACCTTTTCTAGTATACATAAACCTCCTTGCCTAATTCCAAACTTATAAATGCTGTTAGTATTTTTATGCAAATCTGACCCCAATTGTTTGTGCATACCATTCACCCTTCGTCCAACTCCGCGTGCACTTACCCCAACTCCAATTTATATGTACACTCTATTGCGGAAATGAACGTTTACATGTTATATAATATACGTTTATACATATATATATATACATATATATATATATATATATTTTCGTTATAAATACATAGCGCCGAAATCATGTACACAATGTCTAGTGTACGTCTAACGGGGTATTCCCAAACGGGTGACTTCATATGCTCGGAATTTAAGAGTTTCAAGGTCGCCACAGTTCGACGGTTATCCTTTGCGGTGTATAACAGCGAATTCTTGCACAAAATATTCTAAGATTATATAAATATGTGTGTGTGTGTTTGTTTATTTTATATAATATACTATAGTATACAAAAACATATCATTATACAATGTTTCAAAGAAAAAGGTACAGTGTATTTTCTCTTGCGTGGAGGTAGTGTATTCTATATTTTCCAAACCTACCCCGAAATATACACATTTAAGTTTCCGTGTGTTTATGTGAAGAATGTATATACAACATAGTATTACTGTATATATATATATATTATATAAAGCGCGTCCGTATTACTATTTTATTCTTGATGATAAGCCCCAACAATTTTTATGTTGTAGTATATAAGTATATATATACCTAGTTGCTCGCAGGCAATGGAGTAAAAATAAGATTACACTATGTGTAAATCAGTATAAAACATCGCCTCTTTTTTGACACCATAAAATGTTATATTACATACTTTTATTTTTGTGTCAGTTGTTTTTCATGCCAAAAAAAATCTGAAACTGACTTTCGTTTTCTGTCAAAAATCAATCTAGCCTTTGATATGCTCCGTTTTAGAGCTCTATTACAAATATAGAGGACATATCGTAGTGGTTCGTAAGTAAAAGTGTTCTGTTGTTATTTCATGACTTGTTCGACTTTTTAATTTTATTTACATTGTTCAGAGTTACACATTTCTTGATTTATTGTTATTGAAATGTCCAATATATATATATATAATTAAATACTAGAAAAGGAAGTTGCAAAAAGTATTTCCTGTTACTAATAGTCTTGTTTTTTTGAAGGAAATGGGAAAAAGACATGTAAACAACATTTAAAAGATATTGTAATTTTAAAAAAATAATATAAAATCATGAAATACCTGTATTTATGTTTAGGTACTTAGATTTTTTTGAATATTATTAAGAAGAGGAAATATATTTTCATAAATGTTTGGCTTAAATGCTTTTACCTTTTTTTTTGCTTTTTTCTTTGCCCAACATTACACTAGTTTCCCATTTTTTGCCTTATCTCGATAGCAGGTTTCTGCTTTTTATATTTCTATTTAAAATTGTTTCTAGATAAACTTAAAGAACGCGTTTTTAATTCAGTTATTTGCTCATAGCTCCATCACAAATTCTAATTTGTTCGAATGTTAAATTTTTCTGTTTTTATAACGGTATTTGGAGCGGATAAGATTTAATTCGATTACAGGCAATACAATCCAAAAAACATATATTTTAAATATACGAGTATTTGTTTTCTAAAAATTCCACGAGTCAAAGCTTCAGATTGTTATAACTGGAACACCTCAAACTCTATCCAAAACCAAACTAATTCAGCTCTCCTTCTACAAATTAAAACCAATACTTTTAGTTGATTTATATTTTCTGGATTTTGGATTAGTAACACTTTCTGTTCCCAATATGAAAATTTGTACTTATTATTAACATAGTAAAATAGATTTTGGCAATATAGTAGATATAACATAAGAGAAAGAAATTACTTAATAACATATCGGAACATAGTAGTATTTGGAAACTAAAATAATCAAAATTAAAATGTTGGTTACTATGTTTTGTCGCGAATTTATATGTAAATTTAAGGAACACATGATGATGATACATAAACCCACGGTATACACAGATGGGCGACAGTTTTTCTCACTTCGGCACTCTAAGATTGCGGTGCATTGTACTGGTTTTTAATGACAGCGCCTAACAAAAATTTACAAACACATTCAAACAAATTTAACAGAAAACTAATCACACTAATTTGTCACTAGAGCCTATCTGTGCATAAACCCAAACAAAAAAAAGTTCATGACTTTCTATAATTATATTATAATATAATAATAGCAAAATAACGGTTTTAAAGTATTGCTCAGTAAATTATATTTATATTTTACGTGAACGCATATTTACACACTTAAACTTCAACAACAACATGTGTATTTTCATTGATTCGATTTTGCTCACGATAACAGCACTTCGATTTTTATGAATGAATATTCACAAAAAGCTTAGCCTTTAATATTTTATAGGTATTAGTAAGTAATTGTATAATATATATATAATAAACCAAAGAAAATGCATATGGAAATGTTTTATATTTTGATTGTCCACAATTGTGTGTGTGTGAGTAAGAGCTCATACAAATGAAGTGTGTCAGCTAGAAATGCCATCTAGTTAATTCTGACATTTTAACAGGTAGTTAATTAGTGACTTTGCTTCCAATCAGTCGCTGCGATATAATAACATATTTATTTTTTACCGTAATAACATTCAACTAATGAACCCACACACACACACACACACACTAACGCAGAGACTTTTCTTATTTGAACGGAATTGATTGTGCTCCGAAACAATACCATCTATTTAAAGAACATAAATTTATTAATAAACACGGATACAAATACGACTTGGATTTGTGAGTCTGTTTATAATAATTATATATATATATATACACCTTCATATTTACGTACGTCATAATATATGTCCGTATATATGTATAGATTTGTATTCACTTCATAAAGATACATATTGAATACTATACTATGTATAATATACATATACTACATATATTTTATATATTTATATTGTATAAATAAAATTGTGTTGCGGCACATTATACGACAGTGGCCTTGAACTTGCAGTGCCGCCTGCCGATTTACTGAGGTTAATGTGCTGCAAAAACGGCATATCACATGTATACACATTACACACATATACATTCCTAAGTGTAAGTATATAGTATAGACGTACATAATGTAAATACAATTTTAATGTATGTAGATAAAATTGTATAAGCTATTATGGAATGCGCATTATGCAACGCGTGCCGATTTAAATTGTAAACTCGAATCGAAGAAGCGACAAGAGACGATACGAGACACGTGCCTTTTATGCAAATGTGTGTGTGACTTTCTAAGAAAGAAGGATTTTTGTATTAGTGCAGTTTAGTCGAGTGATACACACCCTAAACATTCTTTCATCGTATTGATCATTGTCTAAGTCCTTAAACTATGCCCAATGAGGATAATATGTAGAATAGGTTACTAAGCATCTTCCGACCCTAACGAATTTCAAATACTAAAATTTTTTTATAAAGAAAATAAGCAACGACAAAGTTATCGAGATCACCATTAATTACTGTTTAAATATATTCAAAGTTTGATATAGTTTAGTGCACTAAATGGTATTTTCTTATATTAATATTAATTTTTTGTTAAATATTTGTATTTGTTCTTTTCAGGCCAGCAGAGTCTTCCGATGCCGCCACGTCCTTCGAGTAATCACTCGCAGACATCCACTCAAGTTCCCAGCAACAATTCAAGTCAATCCCAGCAACAACAACAACAGCCACCCACTATTGATCCGGCTGTAACACCACCCTCACGTCCTCCGACTGCCCCAACAACTCCCACACCTACCGGAATGGCGGCCCAAGGCAGCTATCAAACGCCTCCGCAGCAACCGCCGCATATGCACGGCTACAAAATGGGCCCTGGCTCCGGACCTGGTACGGGTCCACAGAACATGCCCCCGTATCCTCCGCAACAACAGTCCCAACAGTATTCACAAGGAAACTATTCTCCACGACCGCAGTACCCGTCCAACTATGGACCGGCTCCAACGGGGCAACCACCACCATCAAATATGCCTATGAGCCCCGGTCAGTATCCCGGTCGACCAATGCCAAACCATGGAGCACCACACGGACCATTTCCACCATATCAACCGAACTGGGGTCCACCGGCTCCACAACCCGGCATGAATCACACTCAGGGTAAGAACACACCACCACCACAACAATCCGGAAACTCTCCTCGGCCTATAAATCACTTAAAACAACACCTGCTACACAAGGGTGGCTACGGAGGTGGTGGTGGTGTCGGACCCCAACAGGGTCCGCTGCCACCTCAGGGCTACGGTAATGGTCCCGGTATGCATGCACCCATGGGACCACCGCATCATATGGGCCCACCGCAGGGACCGACAAGCATGGGTCCACCGTCGTCGGCACCACACAATATTGCACCTCCACCATCACCCCAGGGCGGTGGTGTTGGACCTGGTCCAAATAGTCATCCGGAGATTATAAATATGCCGCCGGAAGGGCCACAAGATAACGGTGTCAGTTCGACTGGTTCGACTGGTAGTCCATCCTTGCATCCGGTTACGTCGATCGTCACAACGGGTCCGGACGGTTCCCAAATGGACGAGGCTAGTCAACAGAGCACAATTTCAAATGCATCCGCAGGTATTACCTAACCCTTTAATATAATGTATTCTGTATATCAAAAATATTTTAAATTTTATCTAGCTTCTGGTGAAGATCATCAGTGCTCTACGCCCAAATCCAGAAAAAACGAGAATTACAATCAAAGCCATCTGGCACCACCTAGTGCGTCGCCAGGCGGTCATGCACAGCATGAAGAATTTGATATGGGCTCACCATCCTGGCCACGGACGCCTGCTAGTCCGGTAAGAATACACAGTTTTGATAGATTTTCATTCATATTATAACTAATACTAATTGTAATATGATTGATAGCAGGTATTTAATAGCCACGCACCGGTTGAGACCGTGCCCAGGTCGTCCAAAAAATCGGATAGTCTCTGTAAACTGTACGACATGGACGAAAATCCAGAGCGACGCGGCTTCCTGGATAAGCTGCTAGGATTCATGGAGGAACGACGTACGCCGATTTCTGCCTGCCCGACCATTTCTAAACAACCACTGGATTTATATAGGTTATATGTGTTGGTTAAAGAACGTGGAGGATTCGTCGAGGTATGCAAGGTGCCGTAGTTGTTCCATAGTAAGCCTTAGGCTTAGTGATCTCTCACACTCTCACCATTTTTGTGTCATAGTAACCGATTAACTTTCACTAACCATAACCTAACAAACCCACCCACACCTATCCACGTAATTCCTCATCTGATCACCCATATCCTCCACGCACGCGCTACTTTTGCAGCTGGTGGTTCGTTCGAGTGCGATGCGATGTTTGGCGGAACCGAGCGTAAGTGCGCCGATTCCGTCAACCGGAGCCAGGACACACAAACAAAAAACAATCACATACATACACATTAAACATATACATACATACTAACAAATACAAAATACATTCACAGTACACACATTCCAATAATTCATTCATATGGCTTGAGCTTAGCGAGAGATACTGAGATTTCTATGTACACTAACCAAAATTATAATCTAACCGTATTTATGTGGTGGAGAGACCCAGGCATGATTGTTTTATTGGTATATTACTAACCCAAAACTATAACTATAAATAAACCAATTGAGCACGCGCAAACAAAAAAGATGTTCAATAAAATGTCATTTTTTTAAATAAAATATATGGTGAGCTCCGCTCACTTTTTGTTTGTGCGTGTTTTTCTTTGGTACAAAAAAAATAACTGCATTTCATGCTCCGGTGATCATAATTTTCTTCGTGTTTTCGCTAATGATAACAATGATGTTTTTTTGTATTTATTCTGTTTGTATGTGGTTAAGGAATAGTTTTTAGTTATTCTATTAAAATCAGCCTTCTTTTTTATTTAAATATTTAATAAAAACTGATCTATTGCATTTGTTAGTATATTAATATATTAAATGCCAAAAAAATATGGGTTTAGCTTTTCTTTATTTAAGACATGTTTACTCACTGAAATTTTATATGTTTTGATATTTGAAGTTATATATTATATAAATTAAAATCTTATATTATTATTAAAATACAGTTCATTTTATGTTCGGGTTTAAACATGTCACCGTAATATATTTTTTTAAAATTTAAACACAACAACAATTTATTTTAGTTGGATTTTAGAAAAAAAATATATTTTTTGAAATAATTTGTCCTTTAATTTGCAAAAAATACATTATGTATTTATAATTATTTTATAAATTTCAATTTTTCGAAATTAGTTTATCTATCTTTATTTTTTAACAGAAACGTAAGACATGTATTATGTTCAATATTTACATATTAAAATAAAAAGAGGCTTTTTTAATAATAATAATTGGTAGTTTTTTAGTTAGTTATTTATTATATATTTTTTTGTTTTTATTATTTATATTAAATTTATATATTTACTTTATATTTGATTCAACCTAAATTAAAATCAATTCTGAAATACCAATGAAAAATGCGTCAGTCTCGGTCCCCCCACTCAGAACAACCCAACTAATCGTATGCATTCCGTGCGCGTTTCATTCTTTATCAGGTAACCAAAAGCAAAACATGGAAAGACATCGCCGGTCTCCTGGGCATCGGCGCAAGTAGCAGTGCTGCATATACGTTGCGTAAGCACTACACGAAAAATCTACTTGCGTTCGAATGTCACTTTGATCGCGGCGGCATTGACCCGTTGCCAATTATTCAGCAAGTCGAAGCTGGATCGAAGAAGAAGTCAACAAAAGCCGCCTCCGTTCCGTCACCAGGTAACTAAAATATACGCCAATTGTTTTTTTATTATTGTTGTTTAGTTTCTTTTATAATTCGAATATAAATATGAACGTTGTTATTTCAGAACCAAACTTTAAAGGATCATCAAATTCCCAAGATTCGTTTCCACCGCCCGGCTCTGCATCAACTTCTATGGACGGATACGGTGGCTACCCTAGCGGTTATCCGCCAGGAACCGGACCTGGATACAATGAGCAGCCAATGCAGCGACCTCCATCGCAAAGCAACGCCCAGTCACAGCAGCCCCACTCAGGTACGTTCCGGTCGTGTCCACCACAACACACCACAAACGCGGCTTATATTTCTATGTTGTTTTTAGTTGATTTATGTTGTTGTTGTTCTACTGTCATCTCATTTTATTTTACTTTCTGTAGCGCATACACACACATTTTACATGCAATGTATACATTTATGTATAATTTATATCAAATGATTTCGAGAAAACGCGTTTTTTGAGCTTGGGTTTCAATGTGTGCAACCTAACTAACCATTTTACTGTACTCTTAGAACTTAGAAATTAAATTACAGCTTCTCTTTTATATAAAAACATTTTCTCGTGCACATATTTAAGTGTTATTTTTATGTTTTTAAGACGTGTAAGCACACATACATACATAATTTAATTTATGAAACATTTTATAATTCAGATTATACAGACATATGTTTTTAATTAACCTATTGCCTTTCATGTGACTGCTTTGCCCCATCCATCCATAATTATGCAATTTTAATTTAAATTGAAATTTAATTATCGATCTTTATACTTATTTCTTCTAATTTGTAATTCTAAAAATTCTATACTTTTTTTCTTTTAAATATTATTTACTATGTAGTTCTCTTGATCCTGACGTCTGACTTCTTCATATTTTAAGCCAGTTACATTCACTAAAACCAATCTCATGTTCATAAATATGTATACACTCACTCTAATAACACAGTACGCACACATATACACCATAGTAACACCATTAAAACTAAATCAAAATTCATCAACACCAACCATATAGGTAACGCTATACCAGCTATCGGTGATAATATTAGCGTGAGCAATCCGTTTGATGATCCAGTCGGTCCGCAACGTGCCCAATACCAGCCAGGGGCTGCTCCTTATCTCCCAATCGCGCGGCCTCAAGGTACACACAATTTGTCGACTAGTATGTTTTGTGATTTGTGAATGTTGATTGATTACGTTATCTCCTCTTTAAGTTATTTTAAAGTCCAATCGAAAAAAGTGATTTTAAGAAGTACACGTATTTCATCTCCTTCCCTAAATCAGTGCGCATGTTGTGTGTTTTTTGTTCATTCCTATAGAGTCGATCATCTCAGTCATCATATCATCATCCTCTGTGCATGCTATTCTAAACCCGCCTACCCAACCCGGCCCCTTTTAAGAAATAATTATTTCCTTATAATGTTTATATTTTGCTGTACTTTTGTTGCTGTTGTCTTGATGTTGTGTACGACGAGCTCAAAACGAACTCAATTTTATATTTTTTTCTAAATTTTGTTTTTTTTTTTGTATTTTAGGTGCTCCATATCCAGGACAACAAGGCTATCCATATGGTGCGCCCGATCAGTATGGCCCGCCACATCCACCCGGTCAATATCCACCTTCGCCGGGTCAGTTCCCGCCACCAAATCGAACCATGTACCCCACGTACGGTCCAGACGGAGATTCGTAAGCATTGCGAACCGTGCACACGCCTTATTTATAAAACTTATTTTAACTTAATATTTCCAATTATAGTAATGCTCCACCTACTTCTGGTGCTCCCCCAGCAGCCGGTGATCCATACCGAGGATACGGTGGAACACCAGGTGCTTATCCATCACCCAGACCTTACACACAGCCACCAGCTGGAACTTCCCCGGCACCAACATCAACTGGTGCCGCAGCTGCTCAAACCGTTCCCGGAGCCACACCTGGTTCTGGTACCTATCCACCGCCGCCACAACAGCAACAACAACAGCAGCAACAACAGCAACAACAACAGCAGCAACAGCAGCAGCAGCAACAACAATTCGAATACAGGCCCGATCAGGTAAACTTTCTTGAAAACTAACCTTCACTCACTTAATATTGTAGCAGCGTAACCGTAGTCTTGAAGATCCAGCTTTATGTTGTTTCAAAACAAACCCATACCGAAACGAATAATTCCTTTTTAGAATTGTTGTAAATACCTGTAACAAACATTATTTGTATCCTTGACCACCTTGTAGATGTCCCAAAATCCGCAGAGTACGATAAATATGAATTCGCAACTAGCGCGACAGCTTGTAGCCCCCATGTCTCCCGCCAAAACTACCCCCTACCATCACAACGTATGTGTAACAAAGACATATAAAACGGAAAAAAATGTTGTTGTTTTCTTCTTAGGATCGGCATTGAAAGCTATTCGGGTGTAATCCTTCTGTCATAACATTTTTGACATCTTTCTACTGACCTTACAATTCCGCTTGTCTCTTCGTAGCATCTACTTTTAACTAGTAGCATCAATATTGCACACATAACAAAAGTTTATTTATAATTAAAAAAAAAACAAATAATTATAATTAAATAACGGTGATGGTTCCCACTATTTTTTTAAAAAGCATGTATGCCAGCCAGCTGGAAGATCTTTAATTATTTCAATATATATATTCTAGACACCTCAACCGCGCCGGCATCCAGATTTCGCAAAGGAACCACAACCATATCCGTCATCACCATACGGCCACGGCCAGAGACCACAGGTGTACGGTACGTATTTGAATTGTTGACTTTCATATAAAGAGCTTCATTTAATCATATCGATTTTACAGGTGGTTGGCAAAATAATGCAAGTGGAGGTCCTCCAGGACAATATAACCGCGGAACATACCCTCCGCAACAAGGTCCACAGCAGTGGAACCCTGGCCAACGTCCGCCTGGTCCTCCTGGTCCTGGAGGTCAGCCAATCGGTCAATGGGATCAGCACAGATACCCACCGCAAGGTCAACAAGGACCCTATCCAGGAAATCAACCTGTATGTATATATGAAGACAAACCACCAATAGCGAGTTTTATTTTATGGCTTGCTAAATTATTGTACTCTTACAGGGTGGTCCTCAGCCTGGTGCCCCGAATTGGTCAACCTCACCGCCTGGTCCAGCCGGACCCACTACTCCGATGCGTCCACAACACCGTGGCGGCAAACCATTCAATATGCCACCACCACAGGGTGCCAAAACTGCAGTCCCACCGTTTCCAACAACCGGTGCTCCAGTTAAGCGTGAAATTACATTTCCACCAGACAGCATTGAGGCCACTGCACCCGTATTAGTACGCCGCAAGCGCATGTGTCGTGGAGATGTCGGAATCACAGATCCATGGCGTATATTTATGTGTCTTCAGTCTGGTCTACTATCCGAAAGCACCTGGGCTCTTGATGTACTGAACATTTTGCTTTTTGATGATTCATCTGTACAGTACTTTGGACTCGCACATTTACCACGATTGCTGACCCTTTTACTGGATCACTTTCAAAAAAGTCTCGCCGATATGTTTGATCCAGAGGGAGACGATAAATTGGGTTACGGGTGGCGTGATGCACTCGTGTCCGAAATGGACGAACCCGTGGACCTTGGCCAAGTGGTTGATGTTCCAAAAGATGACGATCGAGTTCTGGTATTAACCACAACAACTAACTACACGTTGACCTCTCGCAAAGGCGTACCAGTTAAAATCAAGGAGGCTGACGATGACATATTTGTATTGGAATCGAAGCGTGACTGGGACTACGATTCGAATCGCAACTATCAAGTAGGCAGCACCGTCGGAAGTGATGCCTGGACATACGGCCATACTGTGCCGAATCCGCACGATCACATCATCGACACATTTCGAGCGGAAATTGTACACATTCCATTTGCTAGGTACATTAATAGTGATAAGATTACGAAATCTGCAAGATTGTCGACGACGCCACCGGTGACGGTGAAGTCCGAACGAATCGACGATGAATGTGATATTGAAACCGATTGCAAACCATCGCCTCCGTTCAGATTGAAGGAAGAAGTGACCAACGAAGGTACGGCAACAAGTAGTGATGATGAATCGATGACAACAAAACGCGGTGATTTACCCATGGACAGTGACTGTCGAGAAGTCGACATGGAGCTGGAACGCATGACAAACGGACCACGATCGAATGAAGCCACCCGTAAAGAGGTCTCCTTTGACTTTCGCACTACAGTCAACGATCCGGCCGGCACACTCAAGCGTCGACGCATTGGTGATTACGAGGATGAGTGCTACGCACGTGACGAGGCATCCTTGTATCTAATAAACGAGAGCCAAGACACATTGGCTCGTCGATGTATATGCATCTCAAACATCCTGCGGAATCTCACCTTTGTGCCCGGCAATGAGACGATATTCGCAAACTCAGAAACATTCCTGGCCATTCTCGGCAAAATACTGCTGTTGCACCACAAGCATCCGGTGCGCACGACTAAGACACGTAACTATGATCGCGAAGATGACACAGACTTTGCGGACTCATGTAGTAGTCTTCAGGGCGAGACCGAATGGTGGTGGGAGTACTTGATACAATTACGTGAGAATATGATGGTTGCAGTAGCCAATATCGCCGGTCACATGCAATTGTCCAAGTACGAGGAGTTGATTACGAGACCCACACTCGACGGACTTCTGCACTGGGCAGTGTGTCCATCAGCGCACGGACAAGATCCGTTTCCATCATGCTCACCGCATGCGTCGCTCTCCCCTCAACGACTTGCACTGGAAGCGCTTTGTAAGCTATGCGTGACTGATGCTAACGTTGACCTTGTCATCGCGACGCCCCCGTTCTCGCGTCTCGAAAAATTGTGCTCTGTACTTACTAGACACCTTTGCCGAAACGAAGATCAGGTATTACGTGAATTCTCTGTAAATTTACTACATTACCTGGCTGCTGCTGACAGTGCGATGGCTCGCACAGTAGCTATGCAGAGCCCATGCATCTCATATTTAGTGGCATTTATCGAGCAGGCAGAACAAACGGCGCTCGGTGTAGCCAACCAACATGGCATTAACTTTCTGCGTGAGAATCCAGATTCGATGGGAACGAGCCTGGACATGTTGCGCCGAACGGCCGGCACACTATTACACCTCGCCAGACATCCTGACAATCGACCACTGTTCTTGCAGCAAGAACAACGACTGCTAGGGCTCGTGATGAGCCATATTCTCGACCAGCAGGTGGCGCTGATCATATCTCGAGTATTATTCCAAGTTTCACGTTGTTCAGGCCCAATGACAATGGCCGAACTAAAAAATACCTCTACCGCCACAGCAGCTGCATTAGTCACTGCCGTTGCACCAACAACAGCCAGTAGTAGTAGCAGCATCAGTAACATTGCCGCTACTGTTGCCGCTACTGTTCCGAAACCCTGTGCGGTTACACTGCTGGCTCCACCGGCTGCCGCGATCCCCGTTGCCACTGCTTCTTCGTAGTGCGTGACATAATTATTGTGACACTACAATTAGTAGCTTAAATTTAAAAGCAAAACAATTAAAAACACTACAGTGAAGTGCGAACAAAAACAGAAAATCTTTATTTAAGCAACAGCACCACAAAACTACTAAGCTAGTTACTAAACACACACATACACCCAAACACAAAATGATATAAATAACTATATAAATATATATATTTAACACAACAAACAAAAAACAGATCTGAACACACGACTATAATAATTGTAAAAAAAAATAACATAAAAATTGTATGTGTTTGTAATCAAGAGTAATGCAAAAAAACTGCAACAAAATCGAATCTGTAGACTTTAAACATTTATTTTAGTAGAATATTAATTTAAAGATTGCGATTGTAGCATGATAACATAAAAACACACACCACCCAAAACAGACATATTATACACACCCACACTCGTTTTTAGTTGTATACTCGTAAACTTATTGTGCTTGAGCCCCTCCTCCAAAAATGACGATTCGACAAACAATCGTGTGTTTAAACCGTGTATAAAAATGAAGGCGACGGGGCTGTCCACAACCCCACACGTGCCCTCAATCGTCTTAACTTAAACTACATACAGCCTACATATATTATATATATAGATAAGTTTTCGTTTTTTGTATTCCCTGGACCTCCCCACTTCCCCTATAATGATGATGATTATGAATGCAACAAAATGCAGGGATTTAATTTATTTCGTTCTAAGTTGTTGTAATATTTTAATAGAACATACATTTTTGTGTGACGATGGCGACGCATAAATATACAAACACACACACACACACACACATCCATATACATTTTACAAAATGACAAATGCAAAAGTACATTAGAAAACACAAATCGTGTTGTTTGTTTTTGTGTCTGTCTCCCTCGTTTCCTGTTTCTACTGTTTTCTATTTTATTTTTATTGTAAATACATTTTTTATGTGGTGGTTAATAAAGTATAAGATTTAAATTAAAAAAAACACATACAAACAAACTCAAACAGAAAATATTTGGGGATATTTTAAATAAAACTATGTAATTGTCAAATATATGCCAACCATTTTATGATTGTTTTTTCTAGTTAATAAAATAATTGTGTAAACATAAAATTGAAAAAATGCGTTTTATTTATTTATTTTAGAGTTGAAGTAACAACATTTTATCTCACCTTCTTGTTTCTCGCTATATTTTTAGAAATAAAACTTTTTAAGGTTTTTATTTTGATCGTCACACTGCACTTCATGAATTATTCCGTCCGACAGGTGCATAAAATACAGACACCGTTTTATGAATTATCATGTAGACCACCATGAGTGATCACTACGAATGAACGGATTGGCAAATCAGAAGGTATTATATACAGTTCAAAGAATTTGTGATTAAGTCGGTGGCAGACTTTTAAATGTATTTAATGAAAAGCCGTAGACCGCGTAAAATACGTATGTTCTACTCCATGACGTAGTTGTATGCTGATGGTCTACCAACGTGTGAATACTGACATTAACTTATTTTATATCTATATTTATGTATTTACATACATATTTATTAAGAAGCAGTTCAAATTTTTTCTTGGCCCTAGCCTGCATGACACTCTATCCAATCTGTTTTTTTTTCGATTAGCGAGTTTTGTTGTTTCAAAAATCCAACTCGACAAGTAAGTGAGTAAGTGTTACCGGGCGCTTCCTTTTGAATTCAGTGTCTTTACATACACACAATTGTTGTTGCTGTTACTAAATGAATAAAATCGATGTAACTCTAACGGTGAAAAACCAATCAGCATGTTAGGCGCTCTTGGAAAACTTTAGAAATAGTCAACCAAACACAACTTAATTTTTTTTAAAAAAACGACAAAAACACTCCACCACTTATAAAGCTCTATGAGTTTCAAAACCCATATCCACTGCCAATGCAAACCGAAAATCCACTGGACTTATCCTTCTTAACAAGAAGAAGGCTTTTAATTAATTAGGTGTGGCATGATGGACTTCTATAGAATATTTCATTGTACCTCACGAGATAGTTGCAACCTAAATTAGTTTTTAAAGTATATTATATATATTTTTAAATTAGTTTAATAACCTCTTTATTCTATATTTGAAAACTAAATATTTTTTTGTTTTATAATTGAAATAATAATTTAAAAAAACTTGCAAACATGTTTCATAACTCGCAATATATTATTAAATAAAAACAGCGCTTTATATTTATACTAATGGGAATCAGCTAAATTTTGAATTTTTGAAGATGTCAAATAAGCTTCAAAAATCGACCACCAAGAGGTGACTCTTTTGTTGCTAGTTTTGCCAATAGATGTTGATGTTATTATTTGGAAAATTGACCAAAGAAATGATATATCTTCATTATTAACAGAAGATTGGATACGAATTATTTGTTATCATTTGCTATTATCAACATAATGATAATGATTTAACTAACTTTGTGAATATTCCGAGGAATATACTTATTGTTAAAAACATGCCATTGTACTCTATAACATATATTACTTCATAAATATTGTTGAGTTTTGAATAAATAAATAAATAAATTTACTTGTGTTGATTAGTGCTTTATTATATGCCCCTTACTCGCTTACAATCACTTTTCAGCATTAAAGTTTCGGAGAAAATGCGCTGAGTCTCTTGATGAAACCTCTTCATGTATTTTTCCAGCTCACTTTCATCCGTCATCATTCCAGATCCAGAAGTGAGTAACTATTTTGCCTACTACAGTTAAACTGTTTCGGTCCTTTGTCTGCGATGTAATAACTTGTCGACATAAAAGAACAATCGAAGCTCGGTATATAAGCATAGCCATAAACGGTTTGAAACATTTGGAAGAGTTTACCAATTATGCTATGTGACTGAGTCTGGAAAAAAAATAATGTCTGAAGAGAATCTGGGCAGAATTCGTAGACACAAAAATACTAAAAGGCATATATTAACATATGGAATACGGTTCGGTTGTATGGAACCAAGTTACGCAGTGAATTCTAATAGTTTGGAGTCAATGGAAAATAAGTTTCTTCGGTTGTAGCGACGGACAATTTAATTTTTCCTTCCTATGCTATGATATCTATATGCTCCGAGATCTATATATAAAGTGCTACAATCAAATATCACTTTGGTGTAATGTGCAAATTGTGGCAACATTTCAGAAAATTTTCAGGAGAGCAAAAGCAAAATATATTTTTAATTATTATTACGCTTTACCATATTTAATATTCTCTGTTGTTTTTTCCAGAATTATTTCCAATTTATAAGATATACAAGAAAACCCATAACTTAGTTCCAAAATTCAAATGTTTATTTATCAGAGGAATAAACTATATAATATGATAATAATAGTAAATTATAACAGAACTAATAGATAATGTATAATTATACTGTATCGTCCAATCTACTCATCATTACATTCGTGTGCCCACCTTCACAATGGAAACATTCCTCTTAGGAGCACAGAGTCATCAATACAATTTAATTTCTGGAGCAATTGCTAGCTTAAGTGCACCAGAACTACATTACCATGTAAAACAGAGACAAACCATGTTTTTGCTTTATGTCGGGCTCAAAACTCAAATAAAAAGTTGGATGTTTGCATGTGTTTGTTTTTGTGTTCATGTATGTGTATGTGGATTGTGTATATATGTCATTTTACATTAATTAAAAATATAATTTGTAAATCTAAACGAATCCGAAGTTCTTTGTTTTTATGGCAAGCAATAGTTTGTGCCTAAGAACCGCTTTGCTAGAGTATAAAGGAATATAGAGACGTGAGATACATGTGTTTGCCGTGGGCAAGTGCGCATCGTCGGCTGGTCGAATAGTCACTGATGGCATTGGTTGAAATCCGTCCTCTGAGGCGGGTAGCGCAGGCGATCCTGTCCAGAAGTAGACCTGTGAAAAACAAATTTAAGCAAAGCACACAATTAACCGGAGTTGACAATGTTACTTACCAAATCTTGACGTTCGATGTTGCTCATCTTTTCAACAATGCTCCACAGCCACCGTTTAAACTTCAGCAATTTATCACCACTTTCACTTGATTCATCGTTAAATGTAGTATACGAGATTAACGTGCCTACATGAATATCTCCGACACCATTTAGCAGCAGACGCAAGTCTTCCGAAGTTAACGAGTCCAATGCTGGGCCGGGCAGCACATCAAATACACCAAGACGCAAAGCCTAAGCAAAGCAAAATTAATAAATTGACTATAAATTCTGCCTCAATTATTCGATTCTTACTTCTAAAGCCTTTTCTTGTGTTTTTATTAGACGATAGTTAGCGTACAATCGTACGTAGTCGTAAAGATTCGTATCGTTGACCTGGATTTCACGTCCGCCAGCCACAAGTTCGACGGATCCACCACCTTCCTCTGTCGAAAGGCTAATGCTATACAAATAAATATAATTTAACAAAACTTATTTCAGCAAAAAAAAAAACTTACACAAAGTTCAGCTCGAGACTTGGCAAAATGCTAACGCCGTTCTTTGTAGTCTCTGTGACAAGCTGTCGCAGACTTTCGTATACCACCGGGTCAAAAAAGGCCAAATCATGAAACCGAATAGTACGTCCCAGAATGTACTTCAGCACGTGGCGCTGCAGGAACAACGGAAACAGTTCGTTTTGTAGCAGGCACAATCCAATTAGACTGTTTTTGTACAAAATACAATTATAATAACATTGAATTGTTTAAAAAATAACTGAACAGTACCGTCCAACATTACGGAAGGCATTTATTCGATCAAATGAAGCGTGACCTTGACGAGGACTATAAAACCCGCGTTTGCCAGGCGAATAGAAAAGCGGAGCGTTATCTTCGAGTTGGCATTCTTCAAGCAAAACTACCGGATTCATACGTTTAGCTGCAACTGATGGTGTCCCTGATCCAGAAGCGTTAGCACCGCCAGCTGAGGAGTTTTCACCTTCTATATTATACACAATACGAATACAGATTACACAATATCTTATATTATACAATAATTTTTTTACCATTATCTGGACGCTGCTTATAAATTATAATATCCATAGCTTCGTCACATGTCTTGCGCAGTGTATCCTCGACTGCCAGAATAATGAGCAACTGGGTCGGTGGAAGCTCTAATAACATGCCCGTAATTTTTTGTGCATTTGTCGGGTGCAATGCAAGTACCTAAATAAACAAATATAAATAATTAAATAATTGTGTATATTAAATTGTCTTTACCTTCGGATAAAGACGTTCACCGAGTTGCTGCAAATGTGAGGTTAGATGTGTGTTCGGATTAAGCGGTGGAGCACTACCACTAGCTGCAGCATCCTGTGGCGTCATTGGAGTGTAAATATGTGCATCATAGTTTAACACCTTGCGTGGCTCACGAGTTGGCCTCCAAAGATTTTTGCTATTCGAAATTCTGCGTGGAGAAGAGATAGCATCGCGACTAGGTCCTCCTCGATGACGAAGCATGCTACTGAACGGCATTGAGTATTTATTGTGCGTACTAGTACCGACCTGGGCAGACTCAAGATTGGGTAATTTCTCATTGGCGAGCAAAGCTTCAGCAATTGAAGTGTAGAAACTGCGTGCGACACCGGATCCCTCACCGGGCTCATCCTTGAAAGTGACCTTAACCCGGTTGAATGCCAGTGGCGGATGAACACGACGATTTTGATTACCAAAGTGAGTATTCAGTTCCTTGAATGTTTGCAATAGCAGGTTGTTCCGATTTCGCTCCATTTTAGCAAGCGTTAAATCTCGTTGCTGGGCATTACGAAGTTTTTCCATGTGACGTCGGAAACGTGCCTCTTTAACGGGGAATCCACGCAATTCTGATACAATTGAGCCAGGCTCAATGCCAACATCTTCCATGAAGACACGACCGAATAGATCAAGTGAGAGTCGCCAACGTCCCAGCAAAAGATCCCATGTAGGGGCTTGTGAGACAGAAGTATTTCCGCGGAAGTACTGACCACGTGGTGCCATATCCTGTGTAGCTCGTGACTGTGACTCTAGTGTTGTTTCAATAGTGACATGAGCAGATATTTCCTGTGTGTCCATTAAGTCGGCATGCTGCAGTACCTCACCGGAATTTGACGAACTCTGGAAAAGGTTTTTTGTTACATTTTCGTAATGTTAAAATTAAATATAAATTATATCCTTCGTATCTGTTCTCAAGCAAAAGCTAAATAAAATGAAATCATCAGAAAGGACGTTTTTTTGCTCTGCGGGTTTATTGTGTGAGATCAATGAAATTTCTATGTTGACTCAGTATCTAAACCCACGTTATAGAGTAAATCGAAAACACTTACAGATGGTCCTACACGTACAATAACGCTCTTCGAAGGCGATCCCGACGAACCAGCAACAGGAGCTGAAGAACTTGGACCTTCACTAACGACTGCAGACGATGAAGTTGATGCGCCAGCATTAGCGTTCATGTCGAAAGAAAATGTCGTCGGTAACATGGACAACGGAACTTCGGGTGTTAGACACTCTGATAGGCTTGTTTTTTTGTTCTTTGCTAGAACGGCAGCTGTGACCGACTCAATTGCAGCGGCAACTTTACGAGGCGTTACAATAATTTGTGGACGCACAGCAGAAGTGGTAGCATTTGAATCTTCTGAACTAGCAGGAATCTTTATATCCAATTCGCCGTCACTGTCGTCATCATCGTCGTCACCACTTTCGATCTCCATTTTAGACATCTTTTCTACGTCCTCATCTTTTGTGCTACACGATAAATCCTGTGGTCCGTCTTCTCGCTTATCATAACTGCGGTTGTCCTCTTCATACTGGTCATAGTAGTTCTTCTTTTTCAGTTGCATATAGATGTTACCAAAGTTCTCCGGATGATCCGGTGTTTTACGCTTTGATACATCCTTTGAGGTGGATGGAAGTGGCTCTGAAATGGTATCGCTCAATTTTAATTCCGTTTCATTTGTTTGATCGGACATAGTTGGTTCTTCGGTCGTGTCTACAAGAGTAACATTGCCGTCGTAATCAGTAGAAGTCGAAGCAGCGGGATCATTAATACTCAAGTGCGTATATGGTGAAAGACCCAGCATTGTTGGCGGAAGTTCAAGCGGTGAATTAAATCCTGGTGGATCTGCTCCACTGGTTGGAATCGTTATAGGTTGCTTGGGAATACCGAACAGATCCTCCCGACGAGCGTTTGGTTGTAGCAAATGCGGCTGGTCGGCCAGTGGAAGTGACTCACACATAGGAGAGTTAAATGGATCTGGTGGTGGACAACCAAGACAAAGAGTAGATTCCGACCTTTGAAAGAAAGACTGTCGTCGTCCCTGGGAGCCAAGAACATATGCCATGTTATCAGAGAAATCAACGCCTTCCATTTGAATCTCGTCTTCGGTGTCGTCGTTCTCGTTCTCATCTGGATCTGTCCAGATGGTTGGATCGTTTTTATCCACCTCATTCTCTTTGCCAGATCGCATGTAGTAGACTATTCCGTCTAATACGTAGGCAATGTGCCGCAATGCAGTAACATCTAACACGGGCAAAGAGTCCCGATGCTCAGAGCTATGAGAACGCATTAGAGACAGAGCATATGTAAGAAACTCACGTCGGGCAGATTGAGCGACCCCGTCGCGGTCAAAGCTTCGTTGACTTTCTCCAGTTGAAGAAAACCCAACAATTCTAGTATTGGTTGTGGGAGCATTCTGAGAACTGTCCGGAATTGTGTTGCGACGGACACTGGAGTTACCACCTAAAACATTTATACCACCTAGAGAGTTCGACGAAGTATTTGTTGGCTGCGTCGGATTCAAAGGATGCAATGGATGCAATGGATTTGAAGGATCTGTAGAATGCGTCAGCGAGGCACCAAAGCGCAATTGAGCTTCAGTGGCATCCATAACAGTTAAAATCCAGTCCCATGTAGGCTTCAAGCGTTGTTCCATTGCCAACTTTAATAAATAAATAAATAAATAAATAAATATCTAAACATTTTATACAATTCAAAATGACTTACGTGTAGCTGATTGGCTTCCTGATATGTTATATTCATATTATGAAGAAGTCCATTACTGTACAGTTCTGTTATTGTATTAAACAGCTGACAAATCTGTCGCAAGACAATGCCAAATGCACGAGCCAAACTGCTAGCAGTTGTAGCCATTGTATGCGGCTCTTGAGATGCTGCCACAGCTGCGCTTGTAGTGGATGAACGACGAAGTACTGCTGGGTCGATAAAAACTAGACTAGATCCGCCTGTGAGTCTAACTGACGAACGATTTGAGTCTCGGTTACGAATGGCCCACTGCATCGACTGCGGTGCCAAGTTATTACGTTGGGAGCCAGTGTTTGTTGTGCGACGTTCCAACTGCTCATCACTGAGTGTATAGTCTTCCTGGGAGTGATCGTCTGTCTCGCCATCTTCGGAACCATCATCATCGGGTTGTGTAGAAGCATCTGAATCATCTTCAGGAACCATTATTACACGTGGACCTAAACATTGTAGAACGATCAAAATAACTTCGCAAACAGTGATTATATCACAACTAATAATTGATTCATCTACATCTACAGTTACACGCACACAAAAATCAATAAATTACAATTTCATTCTTCACCTGTGTCAGATCCAGCAGTAGCTCCAGTTTGTACACTTCGTTGAGCGTCCTGCGTACTCTGATTGTCATCTGAATCCGACTCGGTTTCTGCTTCCTGAAAATTGAATTCATTGTCACTCTCGCCTTCTTGGCCAACTTCCTCATTGCGCAACGGATCTTGTACGTCTTCTTCATTGTTACTAGAGGGACGGTTGTTTGGCCTTTCACGTTCTAGTATAAGTTCGTCCTGTTCGGACGCTTCCTCATCGTCCTGGCCATTCTCTATAGTGGCGTCATCCAGATTCGAAGAGATTGTGTGATAGTCAACGTTAAGGCGAGACAAGAAACTAGACGCTTGTTCTGTGTTGGTGCGGGACTGCGACGAGCGACCACCGGAAATGTTTTGTCGTGCTGCTGATGGAGTAAGTGGCTCAACGCCAAACAGATCTTCGGAGCTCTATTTAAAAGAATATATATTATAAATGTTTATTTTAAAGAAACTATAAAATAACATACATCTATGGTTGAAGATGTCATGGCAAATGGAGCAGTAGGACGTACAACACCCATTCGCACAGGAGCAATCAAGGCGTCCGCTGTTTCAATTAACTCTTCAATAGAGATTTTCATAAGAGTCTGAAATACTCGTCGACAAGTTTGGATATTCTTGTTAACCTGAGATGAGCTAGAAAATAAAGAAAGTTTAGAAAAAAAAACTTATTTCATATGTAAAAAAAATACCTTCTTTGTTTGTCAGCACTTGGCAGACGTTCCAGGCTGAAAATTACAAAAACTCGTGCAACTGATCGAATGAACCGACGAGCCACTTTATGTGCCTCCTCCAAGCGCTCTTCGTTTTGCAGCTCGCGACTAAGTGTTATTAGAAGCGTATCCAACGGATCGTTGCTGGTGGAATTGCATCGCACAAACAGGCTGTGTGTGAACTTGTCTAGAAGCGTTGTACCGCTCTGACTTTGTAGATACATTCCCTGATCATCGGTCTCATTGTAAAATACCTTATTTTCAGTACTAGCTGTTTTAACCTGCTCAGCGCCTGTCATAATCATTGATTTAACTGCCTGCCAGTCGACCAGCAAACGATCAAGTGCCTTGCGTGCAAATCTTGGTGGTTCTAGATCATGATCAGGCATATCGGAGTCCACGTCTAGCGAGGGCGTTTTACGGTTACCTGTTGTATTACGAGTACGTGAACGATACTGGCGCTGTTCAATGTTCTGGCGACCCACCGTCTGAATAAGGAACAATAGCAGAGGTTCACCGCGAGAGTTTAACCGAGTCACAAGGTCAGTGTCGTTAGCCAATTCACACAGTAGTTCAAAACGTTTAGTCTGATTTCCTGCAATCAATGCCTTACATTTACATTTTTCCCAGCAATCACAGTATGCCGTTGGGGAGGTGCGTTTAAGCTTGCAATCGTGGCCTTTGTGGCAAACCTTTGCGCACTCAGTACAACAACACAGAGATCCTGTCAGTCCGCAGGTCTTGCATTCAAATATGTCCTGGTTAATGTGATCAGCACCTGTCCAGGTAAATGAGCACGTATCATTGCAGCACAACACATATAGTGGAGACTGATCTGGTGCAGATCCTGGAGGGAACACCATTGAGTCCTGCACGTCTGGATCTCCATTAGCTAAATGTAAGATCGTTTTGAACAAAACTTGTCCAGCTTGGTAGGCCCGAGAAGAAATGGCGAGCATGAACGGAGTCTGCCCTTGGGCATCCTTTGAACTGAGCAGTTGTTTAAGATGTGGCTGCATCGCTAGACTAGAGCATATCTGCATTAACATTTGCATAGCATTTTCACGGCGTTCAGCAGGATCGGATGTGTAAATCACATTACCAGCACTGCGATTATTAGAAGATTGAGAGCCAAGGCCGTTCATACTATCTTCGTCACCGGAATTTGGATCGTACTCAGGTGGCCAGTACGATAGTGGTACGTAGACAGGATCGTCAACAGGAATTGGATTCACTGGAGGTACATCAATGTCTCGGATTGCATTAGAATTAGAACGACGAATCATGTCACGAGTGTTCACACGACTAACCCTTTCAATTGGCCCTCCAAAGTTAATGCATTCTAAGCCACCAGAACTGGTTGCAGGTGGGGTTCCAGGTAGCGCATCATTATCCGCATCCTTGTTGCTGGTAGGCGAACACATTGCAACGCATGCATGAATTATGTTCCGGTTTCCGTCACAGCGTTCAGTCAGGACAGAGGAAATCTGGTGCTTTGTATCGGTTTCTAGTTGAGTCATAGCAGATTTAAAGGCTTTTACATCACATCGAAGAATACGTGGAATTAAAAATTGCATTTCTGGTACAAATGCCATGATGGCGACCTGGGACTTTAAGTTAGCACCCACCGAGTTAAGTGTTAAAGATGCGGCAGCTATGCACTTAATTGGCTGTAAATCTAACCACTGCGGATCACGAATAGCATCGATACAATCCTTTACGAGCGGGTAGATGGCATTGTTTCCGTCACGTAATAACAGCACGCTTTCAGAACTCTCGTTGGCACAGGTTAATGAGATATTGCTTTGGGACAATCCAAGGAAAGAAGCTGTGTCCGTCGGAAAAGTGCTGTCGTGTTCTTGGCGACCAGTACTTAAATTAAACAAGCAATAATGCAGTTTAGCTCCAGTTTTCATGATCGCATGAATTCCTTTTGCATCAACAGACAATGTCAAAAGTTCACTAGGTGTTGTAGACTCGTTGGGTGAGAGAACAATGCGACGCGGTGTCTTTTGGAAGCAGTCCGGTATACGAGAGGTTGTAGCTGACTTGATAACTTGAAGATCATCTTTTTTCATAAGTCTGCACTCCTGCCAAGCCTCGTTGTCATCCTTGATTTCAGATGTGGATGAGCTGGGAAATTTAACTGCAGCATACTGTCCGTCAACTTTTAGAACTCGACCAATCGGAACGGATCGCACATCCTCGACAAAAACGACATCACTGAAGAAATATGAACACAAAATATTTAAAAAATAAAAGTCATAATATCTAAATAAACTTACCGTAACATCCAAGGCTCTTCGTCTTTTTTTGGCTCACTATCCTCTTTAGGTGCAGCTCTCTTCGGTCGCTTGTGAGATGTGACACTGCCAGTATCACTGCACGTACTTGACGCAGGGGAAGGTGGTGGGGGCATATCCAGTCGATCGGTAGTTTCTTTGTTGCTACCAGTGCTCTTCGATGTGGAACAAGCTTGAACAGGATTAGCGGTCGTAGCCGGTGGAATCGATGATTTCAGGAGATCTTTTAGATCGTTTGAAGTCAAGCTGCTTGAAGTAGCTGTATTGTTGCTCGGCATTGCCGGAATTGTTATCAACTTAAAGCGGCACACATCACTCAGATCCCATGCTGCATTCAAAAGTTGACCCACACGAGGAACGCCATTTGAAATTGTAAATCCAATGGCTCCGGGTTGGTACATTGGACTGCTTTTCATGCAAACCTGAGCGCCCACAGTCAACTCCGGTGAGTTCACATTCACACGTACCGGTTTCTTAGCCTTCGCCTTATGCTTGTCCCAAAGGCGTTTGCGTTGACCAAATGGAATTACACCCCACCAAAACAAACCTCCGTTATCGGTACGAGCCACTGTGTACAACGTACATGAGTAAAGAGAAATGATCTTCTCACTAGAAAATTCTGAAAAATGTGTAGCAGGGTGTTCCAGTTTACTGCCAGCGTGTCCCAGTGATTCGTCCATCCAAGTGGCGACACGCCTATGATCTGTGGCCACGGTGCAGCGAATAGATGTTGCCGAAATGTGGACGATCTTCTCGTACGTCAAATTCAACACTTGAGTCTTGGGATGGAAGAGGCTGGTTGGACTCTCATGATGTCTGTATGGTTCGGAGTCTGCCCAGCGCCACTGATGCAGTTCTCCTTTAGTCGAAATTGCAATGAACTCTGAGTGCAAAGAAGCAATGTGTGTAAATCGAATGGATGAGTCACGTTCAGGCCATACTTCAAGATCATCAGAAATCCACAAAGGCAAACCAGAAACGGCGTCTTTCTTTTTTGTATCTATACAAAAATACTATTAAAAACCTTTATTCATTATTTGATTTTAAAACTCTTTTACCAGACGTTTCTTTGTCCCATCCGGTTTCCTCACGAGAACTCTGAAACCACCTACGCGGACCATAATACTGCCGATCGCGCCAACGACTGAATGAATCACGATCGGCTGCAACGGACACAGAACCACTGTTTGCTCCTCCAGTGTTTGAAGCACCACCTGCACCACCTGCTATAGGCGCGGTTCCACTTCCGGTACCACCTCCACCGGAACCAGTATTACCAGTGGTGCGACCAGTCTCACCCGAGGCACCAGCATTGTTGGCTAGACTGTTTCGCTCGTTTCGTACGCGGCTATACAACAAACTTGTTTCAGAAAGTGAAACAATTTCCGTGTTAGTTTAGTTATGAGGCAAGCGAAAATAAAAACGGTAATGCTGTGCAAAACAAAGAGCAAGCGCGGATAGAAACAAAACAAATATTCTTGCCAGTACATGTAATTATAACCATAGCCATATCCGAGTGGGTTAACGCGTTGGTCTGGTTTATGGGAGGTCGCCGGTTCAAACCCGGCCGGCAGACCGAAGTGTTTTTC
>JANSTU010008431.1:0-16330 GCA_027564075.1 Bolitophila hybrida
GTCAGAAGCTACGGGAGCTCGGATGGGAGGTTTTATCGCATCCACCATATAGCCCGGACATAGCGCCAAGTGATTACTACCGGTTCCTGTCCATGACGAACGCCCTTGGTGGTGTAAAGTTGGCCTCAGAAGAGACTTGTGAAAAGTGGCTGTTCGAGTTCTTCGCAAATAAGGAGAGAGGATTCTACTAGGGGGGTATTATGAAGTAGCCGTCTAGATGTCTAGATCGAACAAAACGGCTCATATTTGAACTAAATCCGATCGCTGTAACTCTTTTTATAAAGCATTGAATAAAGAGCAAAAAATCGGAAGGGAGATATTTGACAACCTTATATATTTATTATGGTTTATTTGGTTGGAGAAAATAGAGACAAAAAACGGTTACAGCCACCACCTTTCCAGCGACCAATAATCCTGTTCTAAATCTAAATCATTAATTAGAATAAAAAAAAACAATTCGTATTTTTTTAAGTTTTAAACATTCATTATATAATAATACACATTTGGCATCTCATAATGACTAGCAAAAGTAAGAAAAACTGGACGAATAAACAATTCACAATCTAATCTAGATCATGAAGCTTCATTCAGCTATTTAAATTATACAATTAAATAATATATATATATATAAATAGTCCGCCTAGTCTCGAGCATCAGAATTACGTTCGACGTGTCCGATGCTCTTGGATTTTCGGATTTTCTCTCGATTCTCTTGACGGCGAAATAGCAACGAACCTAGTCCACTACTGGATTTTTTTAAACTCTCACTGCTTTTTGAAATCGTTCCAGCTGTCATTCGTTCCTCCGGTGATATATCCACAATAAGACTCTGACGACAGAGCGTTGAGACTACCTCCATTTGTGGTTGACGATCCTTGCTGCTTTTGCGTAGTGTTACGTTTCTGAACTTTGACGCAATGCTGTGAAAGCCAAATTTACCACTGTTCGCTTGACTCGTACGTGTCGTTGCATTGCGTGGCAATGATACATATCCGCCTTGATGCTGATTATCCGTTGATCCTATCATTCCGACACTGGCACTCTTAGAGATTGCACATTCTTCTGTACTGCTCTCACTTCCTGCACCGCTATTGACACTTAAACGATTCTTCCAGATTTCTTCTCCCTTACAGTAGCACGGTGGTCGAGCATTCGGTGGCTTTAAGAAATCCTCCTTGGCTCGTTTCAGTTTTTGTGCTCGATCACTGATTGTTTCATTTGGATCGACGCAATTACTGGTACGTCGATCAAGCGAACCCATCGCTGGATTTCTTATGTTTAAATCAAGATTAAGCTTGACCGCACGACGATGGGCTCGTGGCGATGGTGGTTTCGTATCGTACTTACGTGTAATTCTCGGCAATGTATTGGCAGAAGGATCAATCTCAGTTATTGGTTCATCCATAACAGGCGACGTTGGCGATGGTACTATAGATTTTATATTATTTGAAATCTTTCGAACTGCTCCGGACTTTGTAATTGATACGTTCGTTGTGTCGGTATTCTTTCGAAACAAACCCTCTCGTTTGTCTTCGTGCGCAGATTTATCGGTCACTAGAGGTTCTCTTTGGAGATTGATTTTCTTTAAACTATCGCATGCCAAAAAGGTGCGACATGTGGTTTCAGTTGCGTCTTCACCATCTGGAGACACTCGTTTGCTTGTGCTATTCCAGTTTTCTGGTAAAACACCAGCACTGCATGATTTTACTACTCCTTTTAACTCATCTACTGGCGGTGTTTGTGCTGAGAGTTTAAGATTACGTTGCATATTACCAGCACTAAATGACTTTGTTACTTTGCAATGATACTGTTCCGTTTGGTTACGTACACGACGATCCAAAACTGGTGATCGCCAGGCAACTGGTGAACATGATCCGGATGTTAGTGGTGAACTATTTCTACGTTCATTGGACAATCGTTGGTTGTATTTGGCCACCATCAATCGAATTGTAGCGGATGGCTCAATTTTAGGTGGAGACTTTTGTTCGAATCGTCTCTGGGTGCTTGGTGATTGTGGCAATGGAGGTAGACTCACAATACGTACTGGTTCGGATATTATAGATTTTGTCTCAGACTCATTTCGATCGGAAGCACTAGAAGACTCTAAGTCTCGTACAGTGACCGCTTCGTTTTTCTCGTCAACTGGTATAAACATCTTCCTCTTGGTCTTGACAAATACATTTGCAGCTACACAAACTGGCTCAGTGGGAATCTCTATTATTTCCAAACTTGTTTCCGTTGGTGATGTAATCATATTATTGTCATCTACGACCATCTCGGTTTGTTCAATCTTCTGGCCGGGTTTTATTTTTAAAACATACACAATATCTTCACCTCCAACTGTTCCGTTGTCATCGACTTGATCTTGAATACCGTTCTTTTTGGCTCGACTCGTCTTGCGCTTCAGTCGTCTGGGTGAATCCAATACAACGTTCAAGGGATCCTCATCACTGTCACTCTCTGTCTTGCTGTTCTGTCGTGAGCCCAATTTTCGAAGCTTAGTTTTCCGTTTCGTGCCATTGCTAAGATTACGTGTGATTTTCTTAGCATCCTGATCAGTTATTTGCGGGACATTGTTTCGTACGTCCGACGGACTTTCGTCGGTTTGTGGAAATGCTTCTGAGTCATCGGGAAACATATGCCGGTCGTCCATCACAGTGACTTGATTAACAATAACCTCACCTTGAAGTACGGTTGGAGATGCACTAATGATGGCTACATTCTTGCCACACGGCTCGTCGTGCGTAATGCTGATGGCCGGTACATCGTCGGAACGATAGTATCGATTTCCGGTTTGTTTACAAATGTAGTTTAGCATTTTTCGCAGTTCCGTCAGCTGGCTATCGATAGACGTCATTTGGATGTCCAGTTCGTCTTTGCTGCTGGCACTCTCTTCTAATTGGGTTAACTAGAATTTGAAAAAGATTATTATTTATTTTAATGATGTAAACAAAATAAACAGAATTACTGTTTTAATTATATCCTCGGCAAGATTACGAACATTATCCACGGAATCCAGAAGCTGTGCTGGATTAGGATGAACAAGATTCTCCTTTAGCATGGGTAGTGTTTCAACGAGACTTTTAAGCACAGTTTGAACATGCTGCAAAAAAAACAGATTTAACAAGTTTCATTTCAACTGGCGATTATTTTTGTCTGTACCAAAATATTTTCCTTGAATCCATGTTTAACCTCCTTAATGGCTGAAATTAATTTTGTCGCATCTTTGAAAGCTTTATTGGCCGATCGAGAAGAGCATCCTAAATACACTGATTCGTTTTGACCCACACTATAAATTAAAATAACATAAATAACTGTATTAATGCCATATTAAATGAATCTACCAATATTCTTTGCGAGTCTGCTCGTACTTGTACACGGGAGTCTGTTCCTCGATCATCGGTGTAGCCGTGAATAGAGAGGCAGCCGTTTCAACGTAATCGTCTTCCACTTCAACAATAACCGCTTCCGGTTCATCTTGAACGTTGTCCAGTTCTAATTCAGGATTTGAGGCATGACGACGATCGTGCAAGCTACCTGTTTCCTTAAGATCATCGACATTATTCAGAGATAGGCTGGATGGTTGATGCGATATTGATGGTACAGATGGATTTGGAGAAATGCTGTCCATCGATAGTGACCGTGACAATGGAGATCCTTTTTCATCTGAAATTTAATGGTTATTCAAATGCAGAAGCTGAACCTGATGAAGAACCTACTATTTTGAGTAGGACCATCGCCATTGCCTACGACCAGTGGACGATAGCCAGGATGTAGCAGTGCAAATGTTGATGCCTCCGGTCCAATACCACGTGCCTTCTCCCATTCATACAATTTTCGAGTAAACTTGCGATTTATCCCCTCAAACTTAAGTAGTCCTTTTGACGTTTGTACCACAACCTCCTTGGCTGGAGGAACCATAGCTTTGAGTTTGCAGAGCTTTTCAACTTTCTCACGTTCCAAACCCTTTGTACGTTCGCGTTCTATACGGGATCGATCCCGTTCGATTCGACTGAGTTCCTTCTCCAATTCCTCTGAACTCTTTACTTTCTTTGTAGTCTCACTGCTTTTCAGCAATGAATTGCATTTCAATGATTGTCGTTTATTTGTTATGTTGCCAACACCCACATCTTGAGTGCTGCATGATGGCACTGATCCTCTAGCTTTTATGCGTTTCCACTCGTCTTGAATTTTGCACAAAATTAGATGAAAATAGAAATAAAAAATAATAAAAACTTTACCCAATTTCTTTTGAAAGTCTTCGGGTAGATCCTTCTCGTCGGGAAGTGGTTTTAGTCCTTGTCCTTCTAGTTTGATTTGCCCTGTTTTCCAGAGGTGCCAGTCGATTTTTTTCGTATCTGGTGTCTCCTTTGTAGGTGAGGTTTGTGGATCCTTAAGCGATGGCGTAGATTGCTGTACTCATATAGAAATATGAAACACACAGGTTTGATATTATTTTTATTATCTGTGATACCTTTATACGCCATTCCTGTAACTTTTTCTTGAAATCAGGTGTTAGATTCTCCTCAACAGCTGGCTTCGAAATTGCACCCTTTGATGAACTACTACTTGTACTATGTTCTTTATCGGCATTTGTGCCTGAAATCCGAATATCATTAGTAAGGGTTTTGTTTGTTAAGTTCCTCGGTTACCACTCAAAGTATTTCCCGACGATGACATTAATGAAGACATTCTTATGCGTTCCCATTCCTTCTGTTTGGCCTGGAATTCAAGACTTATCTGCTGCTGCAGCTCATGATACTTGCGATTAATCTCATCTTGTTGATTAGCCAAGCTACTCTTCATTGATAATTGAACATGAGGAGTGTATGGTTCCGAAAAATCTCCACTTGAGAGATCTTCACTTTCTAAATGTACAAAAATAATAAGTCTAATTGTATAAAAAATTAGACTTTGTATAATTTACCAAACTCCTCAAAAAACTGAAACGGTCGTGATGGACTGGTTGGCGCTGAAGCGTTTCCGATGAGCATACTTCTCTTGGACTTGGTCCATTTTGAGTTCAGGAACGTCGGCGATGATGATTGATCGACTATTTCAGCATCACCGGAATCCTATATTATTATAAATTAAAACTAGATTTATATCTTTTTCAAAACAAATAAAACTTGTTTACCTGTCGAATATTAAGATTCAACGGACTCGGCGGTGGTCTGCCGGACTTCAAATCAACTTGAACACCTTCGGGTAAGCATCCAATGTCCGATATGATGCGACTTTTGCGTGAGCTTCTTGGAATCGTTCCAGACTTGCTATGCGTTCGCATTAATTCACTGCGCATTTCAGAGGGTCCATCATCGCGTGTTCCCGTTCCTGGTGATGGTATTCCGGGTGAATTAGGGCTGCTACTGCCAGCATCGAATACCGGTGCTGTGAGCATAAGCGTCGGACAGTTCTTGTGTATCGGTGAGGTCTGACAGGACGAACCCGAGTCGATACGATCCTGTGTGGTCTGTGAACAAATCGAAATTATCGGAATTATCAATAGAGTTTGAAATGCAATGCGCGTCTCACGTCCGCATGCGAGTGGGCATCGATCGATTCACATGGACTCGGGTCTCGACTGCAACAAACGCTGCTCGTTGACTTAACGCTTCTCGATCGTGGTTTTCCTTTTAAGGATCCGCGATGCGTTTGAATGATGTCCTTTACCTTACGCCACGGTGTGCTTTTATTTTTGTTTTGCTTTAAACGAATTCACTGTTATGGCAAGTGTGTTTTAGAATATTGTTTTAATTGTTCACTAACCTTTTGAAGTTGTCGTGAAAACGATGAGCGCAGTGTCAAGTCACCATCCAGCGAACGGCTCCTACGGGCTTCGTCGTCTTGTTGGCGGGATTGCCAGCGGGACTCACTTTTTGATGAGTCGCGATGGTTTCCTGTAATAGTGGTAAGAAAATAATGTAAAATCAAGCTTTTTTGATAAACTGGAAACAATTTAGAGTTTTAAAAATATGATATGATATGATAGTATATTTATTGTATGCTATAAATTACTCATACCAATAAAAATGCAGAGAGTAGCACTCAGTCCTCAATATATTATATAAAAAATAGGATAGATAGAATAGGACGTCATGAGGATGACGAGGATTATTAGAAATGTCGAGCACCACACAGGCATTGCATGGAAAGATGGAACATAACCTCTAATAAAAGTGTGTCAAAAAAGTTTTGCGGTATTTTCGCTAGGTGTCGTTGTAAGCGCGTAGTTCTATTTGTTTTCATCGCATCGGCAAACACACGCGTTTGACAGTTTGTTGTTGTTTAGTTCAGTCGTTCGTGAGTTATAGCGTCGCAAACATGGAGCAAAATAAAGAGAAAATCCGACATATTTTACAGTACAGCAAAAATGTATCTCAAGTCGACAATCAAATTTGTTTATAGACCAGATACGGAAGGCATGTCGTCGAAAATTGCGATAAAATCGCTGAATTGGTCGAGAGAGACCGGCATTGTAGACGGTGGCTAAGCCCGGATTGACGGCCAGAAAGGTTCTGCTGTGTGTTTGGTGGGATTGGCAGGGAATCATCCACTATGAGCGGCTCCCCTATGGCTAAACGCTCAATTCGGACCTGTACTGCCAACAACTGGACCGCTTGAAGGAAGCACTCATGAAGAATAGGCCGAATTGTCTTCCATAAGGACAACGCCAGGCCACACACACCTTTGGTGACGCGCCAGAAGCTCCGGGAGATCGGATGGGAGGTTCTTTTGCATCCACCGTAAAGTCCGGACCTCGCACCAAGTTATTACCACCTGTTTCTGTCCATGGCGAACGAGTTTGGTAGTCGGAAGTTGGCCACAAAAGAGCCCTGTGAAAATTGTCTCTTCGAGTTTTATGCCAATAGGGAACCAGACCAACACCAAACGCCGCCAGCGTTGCCAACGGAAACTCACATTTTTAAATGACGAGTTAATATGCGACGTCACCGAAAGGTGTGTTTGTCTCAAATGCCAATGACCTCAATCTTTTCAGTATCGACTGGATTGACAACTTCGGTTTAGAGGCCACATGGATTAAATTTGTAACAATTCCACCAACAACAAAGTTGAGAGCGTACAATCCACCTACGAATTCACACAATCATTGCTAAACACTTACCCTACACTTTTTAGCTAAACTTTAAGAAAATGAAAATGTACATAAATACATAAATACAACTGACAATCCGGTAATATCGCAGGTGAAGAATAATCCAATTGGGCCGAACCCATCGTTGCAGTTCACAAAGCCAACGGACGCATATCTTAAAATGCATCGTGGCTTGTTTATATATAACCGATTGCCATCCGATAAGCTGCTATCTGGGATTACAGAAACCGTAGCATACTCGTATTTAGATGACATCATAGTTACTGGACGATACAAGGAAGAACACCATCGAAACCTTATATTCATGGATCGTATAATCGAGTTGCTTAGACAAACAAGCTCCCTGGTAAAGGACCCAGTAAAAATCGATACTTAACAACCAAACAACTTTGGCCAAAGTTTAGTACGTAAGCAGTTTTAAGTATTTGTATAGTTTTAAGTTGTAGATTTACACATTGTGTATTGGCTCCATAAAGCTCACCGGCATAATTGGGAACAGATTAAAGATTTGAAGGGTACTTATGTACTGAGAATTCGAGCACAGCAACAACGCACCACAATCCAGAACTTTACCAATGTACATTCAAGGACAACACATTTCGTTGGATTATGACAAACAAACATGCTAAAGTATGCAACTGCATTTAGATCAAGGGACGAGTCAACGAGTCATTCGTGCACATGCCAATCAGTAGCGATAACGGATAAATTTATGATCCTGAACTTCCACAACCTGTTACTGTACCTATAGATATGTTACTAGATGATCAAAATCAAGCCTTCCTAGATCTCCCAAGAATAAGAAGAATACAAATCGACCTCAACCAATCAACCAGCGACCAGATCGAATTCGAAGAGCACAATTTTTTAATATTTAAAGAGGGGAGATGTTACAGTCGTCAATTATTACTTAAGGGCGGTGTAAGTTTAACTCGTGCAAAAAAAGAAACGTTATGGTGAAGTTAAAATCTATTTATTAAAACTAATGGTAAAGAATAACATTCGAAGAATGTCGTGTAATATTTTCATGAAGAAAACGAAATGACAGCAACTATTCGGAACTTCGGAAGCGTCTCGGAATTGCGGTGCCCCTCATAAATCGGCGCTGGATAATCTTAGATAGGTAATTATAGACACGGAGAGGTTTATTTTTAAATTTCAATTTTTCACTTTTTGGGAACACTTTGAAGGGAAAAGTGCGATTTTTGCGAAAAAAATATGCTAATTTGTTATGGTAAAATAAAAAGTACATAAATTATGTACAGAAATAGTGTTCAAAACTTCAAAAGGATCGGTGCAGTAGTTTTCGAAGTTATAAGGACTCTTTCTCTCTATAACCCTTTGCCGAATGCTATTTGTCCGAATTCCATTTGTCCGAAATGTCATACAAACGAAAGCTATTTATCCAATTAACATGTTTGGTTGAATGGCCGTTTGGCCGAATGTCCTTTAGTCGATTTGAGCTGCCGATCGGAGAGTACGTGGAGGAGACCTTCCGGAAGAACGTGGAAGGCCTGATGTCGCGAGATTCGTTTGGGGCATCGGTACACGTCGTCAGCAGATGTGCTATACCAGGACCGACGAGCAACCTGATCCTGGAGGTCCCGGATCGACATGCAGAGGAGTGCACGAGGCAGCGGATAATGTACATCGGATGGACGCGTCACAAGGTAAGGGTAATTTAAAAGTGCGTTGTCGTGCTTCAGGTGTTAATATAACCTGGGGCATCGAAGTTATGAATGCAATGGTGGTAAATGTGTGTAGGAATTGTATGGGGATGGTCACCTGAAGGCATTGTGTCTCAACAAGACACAGTGCTCAAACTGTGAGTCCATGAGGGGCTACCTCACTATCACTCTGTGACGTCGGTAGTCAGCTGTTCCCTGTACAGGGTGAGACACAGGAAACAGGCGACCACAATGGATAGATCAAGGTTGACGAATCAGCCGAGATATCTGTCCTACAGCTTAACTGTCAGGGCAGTTATGACGAAATGTGCAAACTCGGAGTGAGTATGAGAGACATGAATGTTAAGATAGCTCTAGTTCAAGAACCTTATATTCGTAAAATGGTGTGTTGTGTGGATGTCCTGCCAGCTGTATAAGTGTATATTTGAATGAAAGAGGAAAATCCGCGATTATCGTGGATGATGTGTTTATTACAGAAATGGGAGTACACAAATACACTAATGAATTTGGGGTATATATAAATATGGTGTCAGTATGTTTGGATATGATAAAGAGCGTGTGTGAATGTACTAATGAATGAGTTCTTTTCAGAAGCGGTTCCAGAAGACCACATCGATGCGAGCTCGTCGGCTGGTTGCGACCCAATTTCACCGAGTTGGGAGGACATCAACGAGGCACTTATCATTATCTTAGGGAGGTTGAAAGCTGGGATGGGACAGTAGGTGTGAGTAAACAGATAGGAAAACTGTGTGTATGTTGTTATAAGGTAGACTTAGCCTTAGACCGCTAATGGGTATGCACTTCTCATGGTAGTATCACCTATGTTAGGGAAATTCAAATATTTGGACATTTCGGTTGCGCGTTGCTCTTTAAAGTAAAGAGGTCGATCGCACAAGTCGAAGGGGTTGTCGTTTTGGCGAAGGAGTTCGGGACGCGGACGAACGCGGAATTGATAAGTCCCCCGGTGTGCAGGGTAGGCGACGACCGGACAGTTGAAAGGTATACTGGTAGGGACAATAAGCGATTCCCCCCTAGACAAGCTCAGTGCAACCATTAAATAAATTGGTTGAGTTATGTGCCTCGAAGCACTAACAAGGTTAAATGGTACCACGGGAGGCATGGAGCCCCACAGACTTCTCTGCCATGTGTCGACTGAGTAGGCCCCATAGCGGGAGTATCGTGGTGGCTGTGGTTAAAAGTAAAATTCGCGACTAGGGTGGATCAATATTAGCAGCAATAACTCGGACGCCAGCCTGTATAGCTGGTAGATAGATCCCACTCTCACCAGTGAGCAGTTTGACCTTTTAGAATAACTCAACTGGTAGGTAGTACCTCGAAACCGGACAATTCTGTGATTCTCTGGAAATCAGAAACTATAATCACTGTCATCAAGAAATACTAAAAATTCCTATATTGATATTGGAAAATCAAACGAGTACATTTATTATAAAATAATACGTTTCGTTTGTATGTTTAGAGCATAATCTTTCAATGACGCACTTCACGTCATCCAATTTAGATGAAACGTTTTAAAAATATTTATTATTTTAGGTTTGTTGTAAGTAAATTGGTGTAATTTCTTAAAAAGTAAAAGTTTTCTTTTAGGCCGATTACAGATGACGTCAATGCTAAACATATCCGTCGTATGTCCTAACCCAACAATTGACACACTTTTCACTACGATATAGAGTTTTCTCGGTGACGTATGAACTCGCATACGCATTGACGTCATTCACGAAAATCATCTTTTAGAGCACACGTACTCTTTTCTACTTCTATCGCATTCTGTCTCTTCCTGTGTTAGCCTATGTTTTTGTAAAAAAACGCCTGCAATATGTATTATTTAAAATTAAACACCTGTTCTCACTGAATACACAGTCCAGAAATAAACATTCGTATAGCACACACAGTTTGTATGAGAATTTAAAATAAAACAAAAACTTAACCGCTCTGACGAACTATTGAACGAACATCTCTTAAACTCATTTTCGATCGACACAGTCATTAAAACCACAAGCTATAGTCCAAGAATTTGATACTCGCTAGGCCAATCCTGGTGTACGAATGTCCGAAGATCCGAACTCTGCATATAAACCAGATTATGATAATGTTTAGTCGTTTTTGCAAGTGCGAGTGTTTAAACACGAGAAAATTTATTGGAAAACTTCTAAGAAAGAAAAACAAAACATAATAATTTATTCACGCTAAAACAGCGTGTTTTCCGCAATGTATACTAACACATCTTATTGAGTATGTAAATGTGGAAAATGTACATGCGCGTGTGTGTGTGTGTGTGTGTATGTCTTTTGATGGTTTTATGAAGCGAACGCAAGACATCGTGTAAATAAGCGTTCGAGGAAAGTGTGCAATTGCGAGCACACTCGAATTTGTGTGTGTATGTGTGTGCGATGATTTTTCTTCCTCCTTTGAAAAATTGCTTGTTGCTGAGTTGTTTTTGCAACGGAAAACATTTACAAGAAAAGCAAACATCTGCAAACGGTTTTAGACGTTGAGGCATTTGCGCTGTCGTCAACGCGGACCGCTGAAGTGCGCTTGCCCGCATTTTTGTATATTTATGTTTAATTATATTAAATACAATAATATATATATTAAATACATATTTATGCATTTGTGTTCTTCCTTACAGCAAACACATGTTGACTAAACACCACATTGTCGCCGGTATGTATTTCGGTGTGCTTTATTTAGTAAATCTCGCGACACATTTGTGGTGTGAATAGATTAATATGAAAATCTGTGGAATTTCAAATCGTAAATTAATGTTCGTATATTCGCATTTTTATTATATTCGATCATATTTGTATAAGCTTAGATCACAAAAAAAAACGAATTCACCCCGTTTACCGTTTGGCTGAAAGCCAATACTTGAGGAGAAATCGCACAAACTTATTTTTTTTATTATTCCAACACAAAGCACATGTTAACTGACAAGATTATGTGTAAATAATAATATTTGTAAATAATAATAAGTAATCTTGTGTTATAATCGCGCACGCATCCAACTAAATGGCCATATACCGATAAAAACGCCCTCCATCGTCTTCTCTGACACTTACTTTTTCGGGTTATACCTGACAAAGTACGCTGTATATTGACTTGCATATATAGTTCCATAGAAAAAGAACACACTTATGAATTCTTTAGATCAAAATCTAACGAATTTTTTTTTTTGATGTAAATATGGTGCCAAGCGCCATCTATGTGGATCTATCTGGCCATCCTTTTTAACATTTTACCAGGAACACGGTAACTTCCATCCGCAGTACAAAAAACCGACAATGGATCATTTAAAAAGTGCGCTTAAAAAGATTGTCAAAATTCTTTTTGACGCTGAGTTGACACAACTGTCCTCTAAACTTTCGCAAAGTTAAAAACAAAAAAAGTTATTTTTTTTGGATTTTTTTTTACGATTGAAAACCTATTTTCATATATCATGTTTTTTTTCGACTTTTTTGTTCCGAAAAAAAAAAACTGAATATTTCTAATGAGCCGAAATACCAAAAACAAAACATTTAAAAACAATATAGTGAAGACAAGTTAAAAAAAAACAGTTTTAAGAAAAACGCGTTTTAAAGTTCATAACTACTGTGTCTTATTCCGCATCATTATTATGTATGTAATTTGCTATTCTGGAAGTAAATATTATTTCAAACAGAGTTCTACTAAATTTATTATTTTGAATGTATAATAATTACATTTAAAAAAATGACGTTTAATTAATTTCAGGTTGTTCACATTCATTTTAACAAAACTAACTAGACTTTGATATTTTTGTCAAGCAGTTAATATTTATTTTTCAGTTTTGTTTTCCATGAAAATATTTTTTTTTATATTATTTGAGAAAAGAAAAACTAAAAAATAAATATTATTTGTTTGACTAAAGTACCAAAATCTAGTTAGTTTTGTTAAAATTTTAAGTGTGCCCTAATATGATTCATGGAAACTATTGAAATTATATAATAATTTGTATGCAAGTGTTCTTGAAAAATATTTCACGCCCACGCTAAGGTAAAAGATATTTAATAATTCATAGTTTCTGTGATTTATTTTGCCGTCTCAATGAGGTTTATGACTCAATAGGTTTATGTTTGTTTGCATAAGTTTATTTTGTTAATGAGAAAAGAACAAATTCGGATGTATTTTGAAATTTAATAACGTTTAATAACATATTTTTATATATACCTGGCAGATCAAAAAGTACGTGACCTAACCTAGAGATGGCGTTAGTACTACTGTGAACCATTCTTAACAAGCTTCAACCTCCAATAGACGCTTGTCAAAAATGTTGTCATTTATGTTTTCGTAGTCCAAAGTTATATCCGTGTTATTTTTAAAATGGAAAAATCTACTATCTACTTAAGAAAACGCAAGCCGAGACCAAAGCCAAGTTCGATAAGCATTTTTCGGACTCTGGACCGTCGATTGGAATGATTAAAAAGTGGTATAAGGAGTTTCGTATGGGCCGTACAAGCACAGATGTTGCTGAGCGATCTGGACGTCCAAAAGACGTCACCTCACCAGAAAACGTCGCAAAAATCCACGATATGGTGTTGAAAGACCCCAAAGTGAAATTGATGGGGCTAGCTGAGGCCGTAGGCAAGTCATATGGCAGTGTATACAAACTCATACACTGCCTATGTGGGTATGAAGAAGCTTTGCGCGGGATAGGTGCTCACAGTGGACCAAAAACGCATTCGTGGCACGACTTCCGAGCAGAATTTGGCGATGTATATATACATCGCCTATATGCGTAATCCGAGTGAGTTTTTGAGCCGATTCATAACCATGGATGAAACCTGGATCCATTACCACACAGCCGAGACATCGCAACAGGCAAAACAGTTGGTTTCACCAGGCTGAAGCGCTCCGAAGCGTCCAAAAACGCAACAATTGGCCGACTTTCTTGAAAAAGGTAAAACCATAACCGGCTCGTACTATTCATCATTATTGGATCTTTTGAAAGTTGCAATCGCTTAAAAACAGTTACATTTTAAGAAAAAAACCACTGTACCATAAAGACAATGCGCCTGCTCATTTGTAGTTAGTTGCTCAAGCGAAATTGCATGAAATCGGCGTGGAACTGGTTCCTCAGCCACCGTATTCACCAGACTTGGATCCAGCGACTATTATTAAAACTTAAGAGATGGCTAACAAAAAAGTGGTTTTATCCAAATAATGACGTTATTGCTGAAACTGAGGCCTATTTAGATATTTAAGAACTTTCAATCGATTCCCAATGGGACTTTCATAAGAGTTAAATGTGAGAAGTACATGCGAAATATTTTATTGCCCTATGTTTTTTTAATTTAATGTGTATTTTGTATATGTCGTTTAGGAATGTAGTTTTATTATAGAGAAAGTACAAGAATACCAAATTAGGAATTCTAATTTGATTATACAACTATTCATTAAGTATAGGAATCCATGTACCAATATCAAAGAGCGGCTCCCGTTGCCAATGGTAACAGGCAAAGAGAGCCGCTCTAAATATGTCATTTATAATGCGCGTATGTAACATTATCGCTTATATTTTGCGACATTTCAAGCGATAATATAATGCATTATATAAATGCATTAATAATGCATTGGAGACAAATTGGGTCGTTTTTGTTTTTTTTAGAATTTTATTGTTTCTTTTGTGTGTTTAGAGTTTTACAAACGCAAAATGTTTTGTGTTTTATTTTGCGTTTATTGATTGAGTTTTTTTTTGGTTTTAGTTTTTTTTTGAAGTGTGGGCGAGGATATGTTCGCGACGAAGTGTGGGCGCCAAAGAGTGCGCTCCGAAATGATCCGCGCCGAAATGCTTCGTGCCGAAGTGTGGACGCCGAAATGTGCTCGCAGAAGTTTGAGCGCCGAAACAGCCTCAAACGAGCATATATACCGTTAAACATTATTAGAATTACTATCAACATAAAATACCAATTATCTCCTAAAATATGTGACTTAGCATATGTACCGTTGTATATTTTTTTAGAATTTTATTTCCTACACGAATATATAGTCAGACGGCTCGCCATAATAATCATACTCGTGCCAAAAAATAGAATCATTAAAAATGTCTCGCCCTTTCCGTTTAATAAAAAATATAAAGAACTGCCATGCCCTTTCCCTTTTTAAAAAATACAGATATGTTTTTTAATTAATTATACTTTTGTTAAAACTAAAATTTTCAAATTTAATTGTTGTTAATTTAAGTTAAGAGGTTTTATATTCTGCAAATATAAAACTGACAACAGTTGATAGGGCTAACAAATAGAGGTTATACATTATTTTATTCTCTCAGTTGAGTACATTTTAACGGTTCTAGAATCTGCATGACATGTTTCATAATTAAACGAAAAAAATAAGAATGATAATCGCCTTTCAGACTCCCCCTAGACTTCAACAACAGAATCCGATTAAAAAGTTTATATTTTTCGAGTAGCTAGCTGATTGCTAGCGTACGAGTACAGTGTGTGACAGTTTAAACGAGTTTTTGATTGTGTTACATAATCTATAGATTATTAGATTATTATTATTATTAGATCAGATTAAAACTACTAGTTCTATTAATCCCACCTTGAAGAACTACTTTTGTTGCCAGGTGTCACCACTACGAAGAAAAAGGTACAAAAAGTAAGTAAAATAATTTAAATAGCAAAACATATTTTTTTATTTGTGTTTGGATAACATGTTTGAAAATTGAATTACAAATATAACTCACAATAACATAATAATGATTGCTGCGTATCTTTCGCATATTAATTTACACAAGAATCATAATCATTATCATAAATTGGTTATAATTATCTTAAAGCTGTAAATGTAATAATAATTTCAAAAGGAAACACTTGTCGGAGCTAACTAAACAATACCACATGGGTCTTTCATAAGAGTTAAATGTGAGAAGTATATGCACGCTTATACACACTACTATATTTAGTTAGAATGAAATTGTTTGCTTCTGGCAAAGACTAAAGAGAACGCAAATGTCAATCTCAATATTCTTGAAGTTTTTCATTTCTATATATATTTTTTCTAGCGCCATATGTTTTTATTTAATGTGATTGTTGAATTCAAAATATAAGTGTAAGTAAAAAGTATATTGTTTTAATATCCGTATTGTATTTATTATACTATACGATTATTTATATGTGTATGCCGTCAGAAATACATTTTGTATTATTGTGTCTGACCAACAGTTTTATTGTTTATTTTAATAACCAAGAAATGCAATTCGGCCGTCCATTTTAATATTTATACGTTTTACGACGCAGTTTTTTAATAGATTTATCAAGTACAGAACATAATATTCAAATTAGTGTTAATGTAATGTATTATTGATGCGGAAATAATCATCTCATTGGATCCTTTAATCCCTTGTGGGACATAGGACCAGTGTGCGATACTGCACAGTGGATTCATTGACCATTACGGGTTCACACGATTGGTCAGGTCATGCTAATGTGCTGTTTGTGCTGTGCTACTCCTATTGGAGCTACTGTGCTCTAACACTCACAACACA
>JANSTU010008442.1:0-16319 GCA_027564075.1 Bolitophila hybrida
ATAGTCCGAACGTTCCAAAATCCAACTCGTGTCCGGTGTTTGTAGCCAAGGGTCGTCGTAGTTGTTCCAGTCCGCATTCCGAGTTGTTGATGATTCGTTAATAAATAGTTATTCGGCAGAACAGGTTATTAGCCTATTGCTGCCAAGTTTGGAGGTAGGGCTGCTACCTTTCCGCAACAAACGAGTGGCCACCAAAAAAATAAAAAAAAATATTGTCAGTATTTACGCCAGGAAAGTCCTCTTATAAGGAAAACCGGAAATATTGAAATTTGGATAATTTGCGCAAAAAAGTTAAAAAGATAACCATTTGGGTGCGGTTTTTGCTGTTTTTTAGCATACTTACATTTTTGACCACCCCACTTTGACCATTTTAAACCTCTTTTTGGGGAGATAGAGTGCATTTTGTAGTTTCTATATAATTTTGTCTAGCCGCTCCCTATAAAGTGCAATTTTGCACCATCTACCGGCCAGACGGATAAAGAATTCTACAGCAACGGAAAGCCAAGTCTTTCAGAAGCAAGTACCCATCTATGATATTGTAAGATTAACAATGAAGATAACTCTCCAAATAAAGCATGACCTTCCACAGAAAAATACTATCTGACTTCAAAACGATTGAGAACCCAGATAGTTATATGGCATATAACGAACTCGAAGCTAATATTCTTTCTGTCGCAACTGCACCGATGCCGCCAAAAGCTTTTCAATCAACAAGCGCGTATGTGTGGTGTTCAACGTACGAGGAGATAAACGATCGTTAAGTGCAAGATGGCGAAAGGCAGTAGCATCGTCGATTAAGTAATCTCAGGATACAGAATAAGCTCTGCTTCAATCAAGATATCTGTTTGGACCGATAGACACTTTTTTCATTTTTGACCGGTCGACTTATAAAGAAGTTGCGTTCCGACAATTGATCGAAACCCGAAATCATCCATAAAACGTCCATGACATACATACCTATACAACAACAACATGAACGAATTAAACGCACGTTAGTCGAATATTTTCAGATGCTGAGATGTACAAGCGGTTTTGGGCTGAAGCCATTAGTAACTCGACAAATCGTACGATCGGTATTCGAGCTCAAGTGGAATTCTGGAATGGTTCACGTGTCGAAAGAGAAGCGGCATAATTCAACAAAGAAGTATGTAGAGATGGTCATCGTCGAATTTGTAAACACGCAGAAGAGGATCCAGACAATGGACGAATTTGCGTTCTTAAAGCAATAAAATGTTGTCGGTCGTCCAAGTGGAAGGGGATCAAAGTTTGACCCACATTTTCAAAAATTGTAATTTTATGGTTGTACAGTGGGGCTGGAGGGAGTCATGGGTCATCAATCGATAAGGTAATTTAAATACCAATCATATAAAATAAAAATGGATAAAAACAACTCGAACATGTTTTTGTTCACAAAGACAAGAGGGAACTTAAAAGTGATTTCATATCCTGGTTAATATTTGGTTGGATAACTGTTAGGAGGTATCACTTCTATCAAGCTACCAATCGTCTGGGCATCGAGTCCACCAGATTTTTTTATTAATTTGGGTTGAATAGCAGAATATTCATCATGTAAAGCATTCTTCAGTTAATCTGTGTTAGTTATTTTCCGTTTTCTTTTCATGCAACTCGATTGTAACAATCTTATTTCAATGATCTTCGTATGGTTTCTGGATGAACTTTTACACGACTGATTTTGGAATAACATTATTGTAACATAACGAAATACCGGAATACCACAAAGTATGTAACGAAATTAAAAGTTAAAAGTAACGTTACTGTGAAACGTAACGTAATTTTTGTTTGCGTTATTTCGTTATATTATTATTTAATTATTTGTGAAGGAATATTTTTGAAAAAGTGAACCGACGATAATATTAATAACAGTAAATTGAACGCACTCTCAGATACTCTCACTTTTCATAGTCAAATGTCATCTGAAAAGTAATTATAACGGTAATCGCATGTATCGTTCTCTTTAACGTATTGTTAGTACATCGTCCTCTTTATATGATGTGTTTAGGATGTGCAACAGAAATCAACCAATAATCACTCTCATTTTAAGTTAAAACGGTATAAACTATATGGACATTTAGAGACTTTTACCATTTATTATCAGGTAAATATTCTCTTAGAAATATAAAGAATTGCATAAAAATATAACACATCACTCAATAAGTCCGTCGGATGACACATAGATGGCGTTGCTATGTAATTATCCATATGATTTGTAGGAAGTACGAACCTTAAAAAGATATCTGTCAAAATTTCATGACACTCCGACGATTAGTTTACCAGTTACATAGGTTCAAGTGACGCTAGTTTTGAGTTTTTCAAAAAAATGAATTCAAAGCAATTTCGTGTGTTGATTTATCATTGCTTTTTGATGGGTAAATACCATTACAGCCAAAGCATGGCTTGATAAGTGTTATCCGGACTCTGCCCCATCGAGACAAACGGTATTTTGCATGAACATTTGTCCGTCCGTCGCGTCTGCTCACAGTGGACCAAAAACAACAACTTGTCGATGATTCTGAGAGCTGTTTGGAGGTGTTTAACCGGAATAAAAATGTCTTTTTGCGTCGGTATGTTACAATGGATTAAACATGGATCCACCACCACACTCCAGAGTCAAAACGGCAGTCAGCTGAGTGGACTGCAGCTCGAGAACCACGTCCAAAGCGGCCAAAATCGCAAAAGTCTGCTGGTAAGGTTATGGCGTCTGTATTTTGGGATGCGCAAGGAATTTTGTTCATCGACTGTCTTGAGAAAGTAAGAAAAATCAACAGCGAATACTACATGGTATTATTAGTGCGTTTGAAGGAAGACATTTAAAAAAAACCGCCACACATGAAGAAGAATAAAAATCTATTTCACAAAGACAATGCACAGTGTCGCAAGTCGATCGCAACGATGGCCAAAATGCACGAATTGAGCTTCGATTTGCTTCCGCACTCACCGTATTCTCCAGATTTGGCCCCGAGCGACTACTACCTATTCGCAGACCTGAAAAAAATGCTCACCGGAAAGAAATTTGGCTCGAATGAATAGGTGATCGCTGAAACTGAAGCATATTTTGAGGCCAAAGACAAATCCTTTTACAAAAAAGGTGTCGAAATGCTATTGATATATTTTTGTCCGTACGGTTACTTGTTTGACTAATCCATTTAAACTCATATTTCCTTTTTTCTTCTAAATATTGTGCTGATACTGTTCGATAATATACTTGTTTGTATAATATTTTGAAATACTTTTGTTTACATTAACTAATTAATAATTTATGTATTTATGAAGTGTTATATACATTTAAAAGAGTATATTGCTCCAAAAATTACCATACTGTCACTCTGCAAAACATTTAATTTTTGTATTAATATAATCTTGTCTGTATTTTTGTTTTATATGTATAAACCATGATTTAAACTATAGACTTTGAAAACACGATATTCACCAGCCGCCGCTAAACTAAATAGGTGCTGACTCTGACACCTGGTTAAAATAAATGCTTGGGATGCACCGATCCTCTATTCAATATATTATTGAAAAAATATTCACAATTTTAAACTGCCTAATCAAAAAAGTTATAGTACTACTGGTAACTCTATTCAAATTGACTTCTTTGATCCACTGCCTCCATATCTCATACAACTGGTTAAAACGTATAGTGGTCATGTGAGGCTGTGAATGAATGGATGAATAAGGGGAAGGTGGATGTGACAGACCAAACTCGGCCATGATCCACTTGTCATGAAGAATATGGACATTTTCTATATTAAGCTAATAATATATGAATTTACAATAACGTCAGTCGTCTGTAGTTATTTATGTTGACGCCATTTTAACATTAGCATTCGATTATCAGAATGTTAAATCGTAACTCATAAACTCACTCAATTTTAAACTCACTTATCTTCTGTCACATGTAAAATATTGTACAGTATATATTTCATAAGGATCTAATAATAAAATTTAATTTGTAATTAAATAATACATCATAAATATAAAAAGCAAGTTAATATATACAGTGCGATCAAACTCTTCTTAGTCTTTTGTAATAAAAAAATGAATGGCTTGATATTTTAAAAATATTATAAATGTTGACAGCGATTCAAAAGTGATTGGAATGAGTTTTCAAGGTCTTAGCCTTCAGAGTTCGCGTCATATACTCCAAAACATACGCAATATATTTAATAACATGACGTTTAAAAAGTATGACAAACAGGGAAACAAATATAAAAAAGCTTTAGTACTCGAAAGATGACTAATAGGAACCACATTAATGTCAATATGTAGTGATAAAATAGAGTGACACAATAATTTGGCAATAGCTTTAGTAATAAGTAGGACAGAACCAATCATTTAATTAATAATCACATTAGAAAGAAAGAAACTGCATGCATCTTGTTTTAAGTTCAAAAGGTTAACACAATAGTTGATTGATGATTGCATTGTCTCCTGTTTAGTACAATAAGATAGCTCATGAATTACGCGGATTCTGATTTTCAATTAGTTTATGATGGAGTATAACTAAAAATCTATCATAGTCTTCGCAATACACCACAAATTCTTCCACAAATCTGGAAATTCGTGATTTATATGTGTGGTATTAATCAGTTTAAATTAAACATACATAATTATAGGAACACCAAAAATCATTAATTCAATCGCCGAGAAACATCCTATTATATAAAATACAATTCATACATAATATATTAAATAGCATAATGTAATAAATTCTGTATATACGAGTACACATATACAATTATACATGCTACTAATTTGTTCTATGTATTATTATATACTTTCTCAAACAAATAATATGTATCTAGACGCTGAAACGCGTTTCACCGAGCCTGACTTTGCACCCCACTCCCACCCTCAATTCGCTACAACTGTTTTCTATGTAAAATCTCACTTTTATATATAAGCGCATTTGAAGGTACTTACTCGTATATACACATAGGTTTTAGGCATACACACAGGTTTGAATGCGTTTCGCGTAGACTCCAATATATCGTCCAGCCACAACAAACACGGCTAGCATAAAGGAAATCGTTATGTTTTCCGTATATTTTTTCGAAAAGAAAAATTAATATTTCATCGACTGTATATTCTATAGTATATATGTATATATATATATATCAATGTGCAAAGAAAATTTCCCGAGGTGCAAATAGCCAAAAGAGAGTTGCCAAAGGTGGATGTCGCGGGAGCATACATACAGCGTTTTATATAGGTGTATATATTATATATTAGGTATATGTATAATATGATTTCTATTGCCTGGTATGAACAAGTATGTATGTACATGAATATTGTATAAGCTTCCGCTTTGTCAGACTGCATAAAATTACAGATTTACTTTTATCTAGCTTTTAAAGCGTATAAAATAGCTATAGTTTACTTATAAAAGGGGGTGCATTGAAATGTAAAACTATAAATACGCTCATAGGTGCCATTAAAATTAATCGTTTTATGTTTTAAAAATAACAACACACGCGTGCATTACAACTTGTGTCGCCTTCAATTTCTGACGGCTCGATGATATGTTAATTACACGGAATGTTTGCTACCCTCGCGGAACATGTTTCAGTGTCCCGTTACAGACCAACGCGTGCGCGTTGTGCCGTGTTGTTTCTACTTTACAATTAATTATTATACGTATTTCATATCAAGTATAATATTACTGTATATACATATATAAATTAAAGATACATACACATTTATAATTATGTGCGTGTGCATAAGAATAACAAGCAGCGGTATTCATATATCATCTACCCCTTCACAAATAAAAGTGCATATGCGTACTTTCAGCTTTTAGTGGTTGGCACTATTCGCATACTACATTATATACTGTATTGTGCTCTCAGCGTGTGCCTGTATATATTATGATATAGATGTCTACAGATAAGATAGGCTTCCTATATATATATATATATATATATATTTATGCGCAGCATAAAATTGTCCCGCGTACGTTGAACAGGCAGAGTTTCTATGTATATATTATTCTATAGAATCAAAAACAACGTAGCTTTACGTTACGTCTGTCTGGCTGACATTTAGGGGTAACTACCCTGCATATGACGGCGCGGCAGCAATGCTGTGCGCATGCGCAGCGCCTCGTGCCATTTCGGCCCGGTCGGGTGCACGCATACATAGCACACCACCACAGAGTCGTGGGTACGACCGTGTATACGGGGAGTATTTTATTGATTTTACGGTACACGGCTTTCACAAAGTTTCAATGAGCTAAGTGTGACGGTGTTCTGTGTCGTTTGTGTGCTCGAAAAATCGGTTTTATTCACTAAGAACTATCTGTAATTGTGCTGGAGCCAGTGCTAACAGGACAACCTCACTTGGATATATTGGATTAAGGTGTGCCAGGAATGTGGATTAGCCGTTGTGCACTGATAAAACGTAAGCAAATTTGGCATCGATGAATTTTTAAGTGTTCGCCATGAAACAGGGACGGGCCTGGTGTATGCGCTACAAGAAGAAAATGTTGAACTGTACGAATTTTCCGCAGCATCGATTGTGTGTGTGCGTGTGTGTGTCTGTATTGAGAATGGATTATTTTCTATTTATAACATATTCAATATTTGAATTAAATTGACTGACGACAACATTCTTATAAAATCAGTTCTTTAAATTTGCATTTCCGAAATACACACACGCAATGTGAAAATGTGCACATATTTCCCAGAAATGATGTTCGTGCACCTAATTTCTGCGCATGTGTGTGTATATTTTTTTTTAGTATGTACGAGTATTTTTCTGTGGCTGGTGTATAGAAAATTCCAGGAAAATAATGTGTATGTGGTGTGTGCATTCTTTAAGAGTGCATACTACATTGCATTTAGAGCTCAAATACGTGCATTGTGCAGTTTACAGCAGTGCCAGTATTCCTTGGCTGACTTCAGAAAATTTTAAACGTACATTTTCCGTCTCGAATCGATTTCCACCTGCTGTCATATTGGATTCTTTTTACGAGTGTACAACACCTTAAATAGTCTATTAGGGGTGTTTTATTTATACGGATGTGAGTGTGTGTGTATATGTACACAGAATACGTTTGAGTCTTATAAGAATTTTCACCTTTTTTCGTATGAAGGGGTTTATTGCATTTGAGAATCAGCTCTTATTATATATAGTATGGTATAAAACAGAAACGTGTATGTTTGTGTGTGTGTGCGATGAGATGAATATGTTATATGTGTATATATGATGAGATGAATGTGTGAGTGGTTTTGATTCATATTTTCCATTTCAAATAGTAAAACGGAGAATAATACCTGATTTGGGATCAACTCAATGTCAACTGCATGGATAAGCTTTTCTTTTCTTCAACTATGCATTTCCATATGTTTTTTTAAATATTGTTTAAATATGGATTAGACATTATTAAAAACCACTATTCGGATAATAGGTTACAAAGAACGAAACTGACAAAATCATTTCTCGAATTACTGTTTAGCTTTAGCCAGCTCCAGTTCCACATTGATTTCGGTTAAGCTCTGCTACGCCTTCCTTTTGGGATGTTTTCTTCGAGCTGCGTGTCAACTCTACTTGATCCATTGCCTGTTTCCTTGTTGAACTTGCGTTGTAATATTTTAAAATTCACTGATTGACATTTACTTAAACTAAACAAATTTGTCTTCTTATATTTTAGGAATAATAAAGGAATTAGGAAATAATTTCTAAAATTTGGAAACACATTTCTTGATTGTAGTAAATGTAATAAATAGAAATAAATAACTTTAATGTATCAATATAACATTTACTGAATATTAGTAAAAAAGGTATAATTAATTAATTACATTTGTAATTTAATCCATTATTAAGACTCCTAACCATCGGGGATGTGTTGTTATTGTTAGAGTACAGTAGCTCCAATACAGGGTAGCACAGCACATACAGCACTTTAGCATGACGTGAGAACCCGAAATGTTCAATGAATCTAAATGAATCACGTAATCACATAAATTCAAGAATGTTCCATAAATCAAGTAAATTTTCAGTTGTTCCGTGTGGATCGTTTAGTTCCAGATGTGTTTAAATAAATAAATATAAAAAGCATTTTTTTTAAAGTTTGCTTCCTTTAATGAATTAATAGAAGAGGTATCTCTTTTATTAGTCTTGGAAATGTGTTCCAAATGATGGGAACCATTACAAAGAAGGAGTTTTGATAGTCTTTTGTGCGATAGATATGTTTGTGATTAATTATTTATAATATTTTAATATTGTAACAATAAGATTTTTTGCATTTTATTTGGGACTTTTTTTTGTTGTAAATATTTTATTATCAAGTAAGACATCTTGGACTCGAACGTTTAAAGTTTTAAATTTATAAAAACTTTTTAAAGAACTGCTTAATATTTTTAGAACGAGGGTTGTGTAAGGAGTTCTTTTATTATAGTTATCGGTAATATCAAGAAGTATGTTTCTCGAACCTAGACATATATCCTCGTTCCCAAGCTTATTACGAATAGTATGGACCCCCATATCCTTTCATGTATATCAACAACGATTTTTTCCTACTAAAAGAAGGTAATGCAGTTTCTCTTCTGAATAAATAGTTGTATTACCCTTAAAATTCCAAATAAATACAAATATATAAAGAAAGGCACATTTTTTATAACATAACCAACAATAATAACTTATAGAGTATATTCAACTTATAAATCTACATATAATAAAAACACTGGATACAAAATGGGCATTATATAAAATATTTTATCGTGTTGGTGAACAGTGTTAATTATACATTGTATCTAATAATAATCCGGTGTGCGGCATCGCACACTGGCCCTATGTCCCACAAGGGATTACATGATCCAATGAGATCTAATAATATATGGGCGCTATTTCGAAAGATTAATTTAAAATGTAGTTTGTTTAATTATTATTAATTTAACATTAGCACGTAGAACATTGATTTCGGTAACATACAATTTGGGCAAATCATTTGGTGTTTGTCTAAGGCCTTAGGGCGGAATTAAGTTAAACATGATCACACTATATAAAAGCGTGCGCGCTGTCTACACCTTTTCGGATTGTGTAAATTGTATGTATATATAAACAAACGTCCCATGTTGCTTTGCGCTACCTAAAAACCAATAAAACTGTCTGAAACTATATATAGAATTATAGACCTCTTTTGGATCTGTTCTTATAAGCACGCAACGCCTTGCGCTGGCGCATAACTTCAACAAAATCTTATTATGATGCATATAAATTGTGTGTATACATAAACAATGAATAAGATTACATGAAAATACGAGACCCTCTCGAACTTCAAATATATGCTTATGCTATATATATATATATATATATATGTATATGTATATGTATATATATATATATATATTACCTTAGTATATACTAATCTTCAAAGCACACGCCAGAGATGAAATTCCAGAGAGTGAAAATATTGCCTGTATATTTTAAGATATCCGCCGTTGATCTTAAAATAAATATTATCTTGCAAATATATTAAATCTGATGCAAGCGTTTTTGCGTATAGATATTCGTTTGAATGTGTGCATGAGAACACACATACAAACACACTCTCTTTCTCAAATCTATGCTAATTTAATACATTAAGGCGTTGATCATCTCTTATCTTATATGTTAATCAAATGTTTGATCGCATATAATATATGTATATATATATGTATATAAAACGAATTCCGCTCAAATATAAAATATTTGATTACCTGTGTACACATACTTTTTACAAACCTGCGGGAAATCATTTTAATAAACGAGTTCTGACAGAACTCAAGAGTAGAACGAATTTCTGCAAATAATATTACGTTTTATTTGCGAAATTTTGTGTATAACATTATAAAACATGGAAATAGAGTATTTTATGCAATCAAAGCGTTTATTAGTTTTGTTTATTTATATCTACTATATAGTATAGTATAGTTATTTGTTTATAACAAGTATAATTAATGTCCGCAGGGTTGTGCACTTGTGGATATTTTGTAATTTGTATTACAATCCAACAAACACATATTGGTTTAATGTACGCAATTTTTTTTTTTAAATTCATTCGAAAGTGGATACAAACAATTTTATCCTTGCTTTTTCGGTCGCCAACCGTCAGCGAGTGCAGACGTGTGTGCGAAAACCGTTTTTTGTTTATTACAGGGTAACCAATGCAGCACGGTGGCGGATGAACTCATTTGCAGAGTCATTACTGGTTACCACATCTGAGTGTTTCTTATTTCGGAGATGGATCCTCAGGCTGCTTATTTAAAGACACTTCGGTGTCTCATAACTAATGCGGCCTGTCGAAGTCTGAGCGAAATATCGACGTTATTTTTGGCAGTTGCCTCAGGGAGTAGGTGGGAAGATGTATTGGTGAACTTTTAAATCTGACGACTTAGTCGAAAAATACTCGTACAGTTCGGGTGTACATTTTAGCACGGTTGCGGAAGAACTTCTTGAGGATGTAAACGGCAGTGTGCATAGTCCCAAAGTTTCTATTTCTTTTTCTACCGTCGTCGTTCCACTTTTGTTGCCAGTCCTCTTTAGTTGTGTCCAGTCTGATACTCCGATATGACGGCACGTAGTATGCTGCTCCATAGTCCTTGATACGATTGTCGATATTTCGATATTTTTAGGCACACAAAATCGCTCTTAGTTCCGCAGTGAAAACTGATGATCGAGTATTTAGTTGAAAAGACTGGTAATTAGTTGCTAGTTCTAGTTGATATGTTCTTAAGCGTGAAGATATGGTGTGTCGATATTTTAATAGTTATGTCCATTACTGGACGTGTTATTGCTACACGGGATTTTCCGGGTATACATAGTGCATCTAATATATATTTTGCAGGACCAGAGATGTATTTTACGAAGTACTGCTTTGCCACTTTTGCCGAGATACCTGAAAAATTGAAATACACAAAAGAAACCAAGCAACGTGGTAATTAACAGACATTTATTTTGATCGATGTTATCGAGTTATGTGTGTATGTGTGTGTATACGCTGATGACATCCAGCTACACTATTCATGTGAGTTAATAAACACTTATCTCCATTACTCATCCTCGATCAACGTTTATGCTTGAATCAGTTTCGCCTTTATATCTTGATAATCAGGCTTTTCATTACTCAAAAATGGTTTAAAACCTCGAATTCTTTCTTAAAATATTGCTCTATTGTATTGCCTGGTCTATGAAACTTGCGTCAGAATTAGTCTTAATTTGATCACTTAAACATGATTTAAACTGGTCAAATCATTGTTGCTTCCATGCGATAAAAACAGTGATGTTGTGGTGTATGTCTGAGGGTTTTTTTTGTTCAAAGATCTCTAAATGCCTCTACTAGATTTGTCTTTCGTCTTCGCAAATATGATCAACTATTAGGCGACTTCAGAATTAGAATTCAATTAAAATGTTTTGAAAATATCGTGCCTGTGTTTTTATTAAGAATATAATTAACCTTCAAATACCTAACTACATTTACAATAAAATCCACTTTCTCCACTCCCAACGTACTATCAATGTACCATTCCTTTCATACAATCAATTTCATACATATTTCTTTGTGTATTGTCCCAAATGTTGGAATTCGATTCCTTTTCATATAAAGAGTAAAATCTTGTGAACAGTTTTAAATGAGCCTGCTTCGCATTTTTTGCTAATTAACAGTTAACAGTCTATATTCTTCTTTTTTATCCCTGGAGTATCATCTCTGCCACTGCCTTACGTTTCATACCTGTGTGTGAATAAAATAATAAAAATAATTGATTAATATTTACATTATAATTTTAGTTTTAATTGTTTCCTTAACTTATTGTTTTTTTTTTTGCCATCTATGTTTGTTTGATAAACATTGTATTTTTATAGGTATGTAGGCCGCAGACTAAAAATGTCAAAACAAATTTATAAAGATTTAAAAACAAGGTTTTTTTGCTAGTCTCTAGTTAATCTTATCGAATCAAATTTATATGTAATTTCAACACAAATATATACATTACATTTATTTAAAAAGTTTTTACACGTGTTCAAGACTAATGTTATCATTACTGCTGCGCTTTGTTCGAGCAAGATCAACATATATTTCCCATAGAAAAAATACACCATATTATTCGAGATATTCCTTTGAAAAACGCTGAACAATTTCGGTGCATATTGTTGTGTGTATATATAAATACTTTTTTCAAAATATATGTACAATTTAACCGCTATTGGAGCATCGCCCTGCACACGAACAATGTCTTTTCTTTGGACCTGAGTCTGACAGCCGCATATTATAGACGATTGTATGAGAATCATAACAAAACATAACACCCATTCTAAAAAAAAACATCTTACATGGTGTTAATGGACACTGAAGTTGAAGTCATATTATTTTAATGCTATCATAGGTATACCCGATCCGTATATTTTTCTGTTCTTTCTCTCTATATATTAGTGTATACAATAATATACAAATTATATATTTATGTTTATGCCATTGAAGCAGAATACGAGATCATTAGTCAATTTGGAATGAATTCATTACACGAGAATCACGATTTACGAGACAAAATGATACCATCTTCTGGCCGTTAAACAAGCCACCGCGAAATATGCGCACACACACCTTCGTATACTTTGGTATATTATACATATATATATATATAATATACATATATACATATACATTTATATACATATACATTTATATACATATACATTTATATACTTATATAATTTGTAGTGCACGAGTCCAAATTTCTATTGTATTTCATTTGTTATATAGCAGTTTTGGGCTTGATAAATGATGGAGCATATAATTGAGTGTATATATACAATAGAAACTGTAAAGGTGTGAGCGCGTCATTGATACTGATACAAAATCACGATTTCATTAAATTCTATGATAACTATTCATTATTGTTTATAGTTATCACTCAAAATTAAAAAAAAAACAGTAAATATTTAAATTTGTAAATTATTTGTTTTAATTTCACTTGATATACTCGTATGTGGGTTCATATCTTTATATATATGTATTTTTGGATCCAGGCGATAGAACCAAAGATGTATGATTAGCCAACTTACTTATAATTAATCATTTTTATCATATAATACCGTGAAATCCTCGATAAAATGACATGTTGCGAGTCAACCAAAACCATTTTTATTTAAAAATCAAGTGATAAAATTTGGAAACTGAACCTTCTGGATGGTCAATATACATACATTATTCATTATCTGCAAACCTTGAACAATACTACACAGAAACAGATCCATTCAGCAGAAGCGCACATAATTCGCAACTCCTCAAATTACAGATTGCCATTCTCTCGAACCGCCAATTTTCCATGTACTCACATTATATATTGTACTTTTGAATCGTGCGAGACGGATAATTTATAATTTGGCAATATATTCGAATCTGAACACCTCAATTATTTGCGGCACGAGTGTAATCATGTCTAATGAAACGTCTGTACCTCTACAAATTCTGTATAGGTCATCTGCGTTAAAGCGAAACAGACATGTTGCAGGTCAAGAGTTCAGCACGTCTTTCGCTTGGTGTACTTGTTTGCCTCTGACCATAAATTTATAGGAAGTAAGTACGTACTTGAAAAATCAATGTTTTTACCAATCACCGATACGCCACGCTTGATGAATGCTATACCGGTTATTATATATACATATGAATTGATTATATTAAACACCAGCTCCATCAGACCAAAGTTACACGAGCAAAACATTTGTCATTCTTGAATAAATTCCCATGTGCGTCAGTGTATAATCAAAAATGCGTGCAAATAGATGATTATTCCATAAATACATAGATTAATCATCATTAATAGAAGAAATTATCGTTTAATGTGACATCAATGCGCGGCTAATCCATAATAACAGCCGCGCGTCTGGTGTACCATCGACACGCTCGCGAATCTTAGAGCTTATACGCGCTCGTATATAGTTCTCATCATCTACATAATTTCTCCATTGTTCTTAATTTATGCTTGTTTATGATGATTACGTTTAAATGTTTTGAACGTTTTAACGGCACCTTCATAGTCCACAAGAAGAGCGTATCACCAATATCAACATATTGACTTGGGGCGGTCACGAAGCTCGTATATTTGTTGAAATCAATTAGAAACCTGGATCTCATTTGAATAATAAAATATACCAAAGCAGACGACAAAACGGTTATTGCCGCTTGTGCGCTAGACTGTATACCACCGATTTCTTCCCGACAAAAGATGTTTGCTTTTGTGAGAGATTCCATTGAATCGAGTTGGAGATTAATTAATGCAGTATTCAAATTTAGCTGAGATTTAATTATTTTGCGTGAACACGTCTATGGTTGTATGATATTAATTAAAGTTTTTAATTGAATTATAGAATTTGACCTTATTTTTGGTGAAATATGATTGTGTATACTATATATGTATTAAAAGGGACCTTTTAGTTTCTTGGTTTAGAATATTCGTGATTCAAACAATTGGAAAACAAAGTTAAAAACATTTGTTCTGTTTGAAACTTTACAGGTTTATCGTATAATCTTTATGCATTAATTTTTTTAATTACATTACATTTCGTTACCCCATAAAAGTCCTTTTTCGATTGCTGGTTTGATTTCTGAAATCAGGAGCGTCTGAAAAAAGGAAAATTGTTTCGGAAATGATTCTAGATGAACTAGAAACAATGGCTTTTTTTCTTTAATACAAAAATACAAAATCAACCCATATTTTTTCCGTAGTTCTTATGATAACTATTGTTGTTAAGAAGAACATATCCACATTTCTAATAAATCAGTTACGCAGTTCGTGAATTATCTCGGCGATTTCAGCGGCTGTGTCTCTCATTTGTATGCCCACATGAAATTTATATTATTTTCAACATTGAGCATTCACGAACTTTTGTGTATGCTGCTATTTCCATAATAACTTTACCACAATAAATGTGCTTCGGGACTATGTGCCCAACACAGAAGTTTAAAGACTCATAATTTTTTTAAGCATAATCGTGTATAACGTCGGAACTAATAGACATTTAGAGCTGAAAATAAAATACTTTCCAAAAAATTGGTAAAACCCGAGAAACAAGACGTTTCCATGATATAAAGTTTTTTTTCGCGATCTTCATTTAGCTAAAATTTAGCTAAATTTAGCATAAATCAGTATTAAGGGAAAATCTCGGCAATATCGTAGTTTTAGACCAACCCGTGAATTAAATTAAACAACCTAGCTAACGTAGCAACAACGTAGCTTTAGTATTCAAAGTTCAGCGTCATCTATCTTGCGAAAGGACTCCGACAGATCCCGCTTGCCTTAGCCATACATATAAATGTGTAATCGACTGGGAAGTAGTAAATTATATGTGGCTGTGGTGATCTATACAATTTGAAATTAATATAAAATAATTTCGTTCAAGCCTCTTTAATTGTTCATTCATATCACGGCTGCCATTACCTTCACTTGCATTTTTGAGTATAGATTTTTTTCATGAAATTAGCCAAATAATATTTGTGTAAAGTTTGGCTTACGGCCTTTAGGTATAATACTTTTGATTCATTTTTGTCTATAAACGCCTAGTTTTAGATTAAACTTTTACACATATTTTACATATTACATATATTCATACTTTAAATGAAAATGTGTAGTATTATAACATATAAAGTGTAGATCACATCGTGGTTTTAAAACTACCCTAACATTAACTAAAACCAAATGAATCATCAGATATTACGAGTATAACCTCGGCACGCATTATGTTGGTATGGTATGCATGCACACTATCATTCTATTTACATTAATTAAGTCAATTAACTTAACCATCGTGAGCGTGCGTTGCGTGCGTTGCAGCTGCAATTAAAATGAGCTCTTGTGATGCACCGAAAATAATGCACTCTGTCGTTGCGTCTGTACGTGCTTGCTTTTATTTTCTGTGCGATCGTGATCACGTTTATAGAACATACATAGTGCAGAGTATTTATTTAGATTTGTTATATGTACATAAACGTATAGCCACAAATAATAATGATAAACAAGTTTACAATGTATATTGTCATGAGATAGCGAGACTGCAAGTCAGCGCGCTTATTCTCTGCTAATTTAGTTATTAATTAAATACACTTAAAACAGATTATCTACGAATCTCTCCGTCGTTGCCATTTCATAAAGAATAATAACAATTTAGTTTTGTACATCTGAAAGAAGAATATTCCAAATTCAAATGTATGATTTCGTATATTCATCAGACTGATGGAAATAATACAATAAACTTAATAAACAGTCGTTGATTTATAAATCTCTAACTCCACCCTATCGATAGTCCGGTTTCAATTCATATAC
>JANSTU010008453.1:0-16316 GCA_027564075.1 Bolitophila hybrida
TCAAAACGCTCTTCAAGAGAAAACATGTTGTTTCGTGCCGCGGATGGTATGACTAATGAACTGTCGAAATTTCGGGTATGTAACTCGTTTGGTGTTGTCATACGACGAAATTCAAAAACGTACCAACAGATGGCCCACCCTGTATTTATGAATGAATATATTTAATAAAAAATGTATTTCTCAAAACTACCGAAAACACGTTCCAAAATACAAAACAACTGAATAATAAAAATTCATTGAAATTGATATGCCAGCCATTTTTAGCCATTTATAACTAGCTTTTATCCTCGGGCCATCCGATACGTTAGAAGATGTAAGTGTGTAATATAAAATCGACTATATATTACGGGCTTGTAAAGTGTCTATAACCTGAGCTTACAAATTGAAAAAAAAACTTCTAATTCGTTTTTAGTCGTTTGAGTACGACGTTTGTTTCGGCAATGACTTCTTCATTTGATGTGAATCTCCTTTCTCCGAGCCATTTCTTCAAGTTTGGTAACAAAAAGAAGTCGCAGGGAGTCAGATCTGGAGAATGACGCACTGACCATGCTATCTCGCGCATCTTCAATCGACGATCCGCCAATACGATATCATGGATTTTATTCACGTTTTCTTCCGTGGTGACTGTTTTTTGGGCACCATGGCGTTCCTAGTAAAAACTCGAAACGAAACTCTGCGAAACAATGATAAACATAGAATTAAATTAAATAAGATTGGATAATTTAAATTTAAATCAAATAGTTTTGGCAATAGAATTTTATGCGACCACGGTATTGATATGTATTTTTAATGTGGATGATGTAAATCTAAAGTTTCTTATCCTACACTGACGCATATATGTCCAACAAGGGTAATGAGATATATACAACAAAAATATATAATATATACAATTTATTCAACTCAAAAAATCATCAATCAATCAAACTACGCAAATAAAATATCTAGTGAGTAATTACATTTGAATTAACTCCCAATCAAAATTTCCAATGCAGATAATCTACTGCAAGTACCTATAATCTAAAGAGCATTTATTCAATATATGTACAAATGTTTACATAGATGAATGTGCAATAACACACACACACATATGGCATTTAATATAAAAAATTGTACATATATGTGTATGTGAATATAAATTGTATTTGTAAACTTGTTCTTGAACTGCCCAAAGCTTTCTCCATAAAATAATTTCGTACACAATCAAAATATATGAAGAGAGTAAGATGAGAGTAACTTTATACGCTCTGTCGTTGGAATTTATCATGCTCTGTTTTTTTATTTTATAGAGCGATTCTTAGATTTCTGGAAAAGTTTACAGATACGAACACTCATTTAGTCATTTTATGGCAGTGTTATCTTACTCACTGCCATCAATTCGTCATAGCCGGTCGTTGTTCTCGTATGTACACAGTGATCGTGAATAAATAATAATTAATGATTGTGATTTTTTGACAGTATTTTCAGTTCGCTCTCTGCTTGATGATCGCGGTCACATGCACTCGTTTTTTTTAAGTTATGAGTTATCACTAATCGCCTCATCGGTCATGCTGACATGCTCAGAATTCCGAAGAGTGAACAGACTAACCGAGAAAAGAAACAAAACAGCAGAAGCAGAATTCAGTAAGTTCAGTTGTTCAGTTTTCAGTCGCGAAACGAGTATTGTTTCGTCTGGCATTTATTGTTCTGCGCGAGCACGCCGGTAAACGTGTGCTGACTATAATTATTGTTTTGATTGCGTGTGTATATATTTGTGTTGTATACTGTCTTTTATATCTATTATGTTTTCTCAATGTATTGCATTTTCCGGAACGTCTGTCGGACTCTGTGAATGTGTACGTACAAAAACAACAAATCATTCATGGCATTCATTAACTGTATATATAAATTGTCGTCGGTCAATACTGTCGAACTATTTGTTAGTGCAATCCATCGTGTATATAATATATTGCGCTTATTGCGCTTATTATTTATATAGGTATTATTTTGTATATAATATAATAATATATAAAATAGAACAATTTATATAATTTTATATATTGTTTTATTCGCGCGAGTGCGTTCTGCGTGTGTGCTTCCTTGATCGCATTAAATATAGACGATGTTTTTTGCTGCCCGCATGTTGGCGTTAATGTCTGATTACAACGGTAGACCGATTACGCGAGTTGAATTTAATTATTTTATTATGTTTTTATTTTGCTCGAAGCGTGCACTATATGCTTGCTGCAGACCAGTTAAGTAAGCTTGCGCGTGTAAGATAATACTTTAATATGTACTAGCCGGGTTATTGTACCTGTGTTATATTATTTTCTTGATAATTATTTGAAATGCTACACTTTAGTATGGCTCAGATGATCGAACGTTCATTTGCGTGAACATCACAAGCTAAGACGTAATAAATTATTTATTTTTTTAAATCAGATTGGCTTATTCAAATACAATTTACCGTTAACAACATTTGAGCAAATGACTGTTTGAACATCATACCTGTTCCCATTTATATTTTAAATGAACTTCGTTGTTTTAATCATAAATAATATTTTTAAGCTGGAATTTATGTGAGAAGTAAAGGAGGATATGAACCAATTCTCTAAATATTTTGATTAAATAAATGGGCTGAATTAACATTCGTGCCTGATTTGATTCTGATTGTACGGAATATTAACCACGCCTGTTTTGGATAAATAGAAGTTATCATTGTTATCTAGATTGTGAATAGCGAAAGATCCGAGGCGATTTGTCAATTTTCTTTAAAGCAAACGTTTTAAGTTTAGGCAAAATGTAAAAATAGTTATAGATGTGCAAATTAAATGTAATGAGTATGCACGTGTAGTTATTTAATACATCGGTCAATAATTCCCCGGTCTAGACTTTAAGAAAACCTTTTTTTATGCAAAAATCGATTTTATTCATCAACATAGTTTCCTTCTAGGATGATGCATTCACAGTCCAGCTACGTTCAAACTTTTTTGTAAAACGATTTGTCTTTGGCCACAAAATTGGATTTAGTATCAGTAATCACAGGAGATCTGCAATAAACCAGTAGTCGCTGGGGGACAGATCTGGAGAATACGCCGGGTGGGAGAGCAATTCGAAGCCATTGTTGCCATCGACTTGTGACACGGTTCGGTGTCTTGGTGAATGAGCACTTTTTTCTTTTCCATATGAGTCTTTCTTGCGATTTCGATCTTCAAACAGCTTAAAAAGGCATTATCTTGCCAGCCGACTTGTTGCTTTTGGACGCTTTGTTCGACTTTCACCGGGTGCTGTCTATTCAGTTGACTTGACTCATGAGTGAAATTTTGGATCCAGGTTTCATCCATTGTTACATAACGACGCAGAAATTCGGATTGCCCTTAAAAATGTCCAAACAGTTCAGTTCAAACGCGGCACCCATTTCGAGTACAGCTTTCTCGTGCTCAAACGATCATGCGAAATAGTGGACACACTACCTTTACCATTTGCATAGATTTTACGGAACAACTGCCACATTTGGCAGTGTCAGCCGGGGACTTATTGACTAATGTGGTAGAATAGGGTGTTTTTCAAATTTGGTATGTTTTTTCGTTTGGATTACTTGGTATTGACATAAGTAACAACGATATTGAAGCGTCAGTTCCAATAAATTTTCTGACACCAAAACAACTCTATTATAAATTGGCTCTCCCGCTGATTATTGTTTATTGTAATTATGAATTTTTTCCATAACCCTATTACCGCCGCGAGATGCTAGTTGGAATTACACGCTGAAATTTTCAGTTTAGACTAATATCAGCCATAGAAATAAAACTGCATCATTATATTTTTTCAATATCGTTTAAAGTTTGACCTTTAGTTTACATTTCTGCAATGTAGGCTGATAAGTTTACAACAATCGATCTTTCCTTGTCTTTCAAAGTCAATATCTTATTCAATTTTATTCGGATCGACTTGAAATTTTGATGTATATTATATAATTATATTTTATTATTATTCAAACCATAGCTGAGTGGATTAACGCTTTGGCCTGGCTTATGGGAGGTCGTTGATTTAATCCCGTCCGGCAAACCGAAGTGTTTTTCGAATGTAGTACTTTAAAAATCAGTAGGTTCCTCTTGCTATTTATAGCCTATTTCTGAAATGGGTTATTGATTTGGAAAACGGAACATTAATGCTTTCAATTAACATATACACACGCACTCTGTATAGAACAATAAGTGTATGATGGCGTTGATGATTCACGATTCCGAATATAAATAGCATGATAGATCTTGGTGCATAGAGGTATCTCAAAAATATGCGCCTTTGCCCTGCAAAGTTGTTAGAGTCGCGTCAGAGCTAATTAAGACTCCTAACCATCGGGGATGTGTTGTGAGTGTTAGAGAACAGTAGCTCCAATAGGAGTAGCACAGCATAAAAAACACATTAGCATGACCTGACCATGGTATCACACACTGTCCCACAAGGGAATACAGGATCCAATGAGAGGAGATGAGATAATTCAAATGCATAAAAAGTTCACGATTGACCAAATAATAAATACGATTGGACGAAATAAAATATGTCTAATTGACCGACACTGCTACCCCTATCACCCTTTTTTGGATGCTTTTTAAGTTTGTATTAAACTTCTTATTTGGAAGGACACAATTAAAAGGAACGTATATTTAAAAATTATTGAGGACTCAAACAAAGCTACATTTTTGATGGCAATAAATAATAATAATAATAATAATGCCCCTGGAATTGTATTGTAACACAATATTTCTTTCGGAAAACAGTCGCTGGGAATTGAAAACCTAGAGCTCTGGAATATTTTACTATGACCAATACCTTTTTTAATATAGCATTCCGTCGGGTTTATGCTTTGTAAATTTTTACTGTTTAAATAAAAACAAAATCAAATTTAATAATATTAAACTTTTGTCAATTTAATCAAAAATATTTTGTTATATCATAATTTAGTTAGTTTTCCAAGCGAAAATCTATCACCATATTTGAAAGAAAAAACGTTAAAAGAAAAGAAAAAACACTGTATTTTAAGTATATCTAATGTACAATGGAGTATTAAAAACTTCCACTTAACACTGAAACCAACATATTTCTTTGATAATTTATTTAACAACAATTTCAGTAAACTGTATATCTTTTTCCATGATTATATATTTCGATAAGCGAGGTTCATATTGAGCCAGTTTCACTATATAGAGTATCAGAGTGCCCGAGTTCTGTTTAATTTGTGTAAATAAAAAATAACACTCATGCATATAATATAGAGTATACAAAATAACTCGATGTGATTGTTTACATTTCTAATCTCTTATTACGTTCACAAGTCAGACGCGCCATAGATAATACACATCAAAATCGTATTTATGATGTCATATTTTAATTAAATCATTTCTATTTCAGACTCAGCACCCATCATATCGAACAGTTTGCTGCTAGACCTCGAAAAGAAACTGACCTCTTCCCAGAACACTGCCACTAATTCCGAACCAAGTTGCCAACAATCGAAAACCTCCGAAAACACACTAACCACCAGCTGCGATCCTGCTTTTACATTTCCCAGCGGTATTTCTGAAACCCACTCATCCAGCGATCCAGTGTCTCTGTCACCGACCACAACAACTTCGCCATATCTCTCATGCGATAACTTTAAGCCTTCTTCTCTGCATCCTGTTGCATTGCCCGCACCCGCAACATTTTCCGGCACTACCAATGTGTGCCACGATTCACGCCCATATAGCGTACTTTACGATATAATATGCAAAGAAAGACAATTCGAGAAAATGAATAATACTCAGGATAACCATACGACGAATGGCAACAATGCATCTGCATCTGCATCGTCGGCATTTGCCGCAACCGGCGTTGATCAAGGCCGCAAGGGCATCACCAAAGTGGTTGGACCTGTAGATAGTAATTTTTACAAACAAAATAGTCTGTTACAATCAACGAACCATAATACGATTTCGAAACCAACGTTGGCCAGTGCCTTCAAAACGAGCTCGTGTACCAGCAGTGGCAGTGACCGTGATGAGCGCATAGCCAATTACAAGCAGGAGCGTCGCAAGCAGCTGGATCTGCTAGGCGAAAACGTAAAGCCTGAAAAAGAGAACAACGAATGTGATAGCAGCCGACCCGACTCGCTGGGTGTGGGAAGAAGGTAGAAAACATTTAAATCACGAGTTCCCACAGTTTTCCGTCGAGATTATATCATTTCAATCATTCACCCTCTTTTATACGTCATTTTCAGATATACCCGACCGACATCATCCACACCACCCTCGCCAAGCTCTATTCCTGTAAAAATACGCTTAAAATCACCCATGAAATCTCCAACTAAACTCCTCTCATCAAGACCATCAGTGTCTGCACCAAGCGTCACAGCGAATCGTACCAATGGTTCACCGCAGCGTAACATCAGCTTCAGCCCAACGAAAATTGGCTCACCGCTGCGAAACACTCTGATGACTTCTTCAGCCATCGAAACTTCCACCTGCAATGGAACCCGTGGCCTTGACCGAGTCAATAGTAGCCCAATGTCTCGCAGTGCGATCTCACCCACATCTGCTGTTATGCATCCTGTACGAACCACAAGATCCTCAAGACTGCGTGTCGCAGCTTTAGGTAACAAATTATATATTAAAAATACATTATATTTTAAGATGCACACTTTCATTTATAAGACGCCAATAATAAGCTTCGAAATAGATTTGATTACGATTTTAAATGACGCAGAAAGCTTGACCTCTGCGACGAATATTATTATATTATGTATATATACTCAATATATATACAGTACACATATTCATATATAAATGGTATAATGCACGTGTTTGTATTATTATCGATTATTTGACTAAAGCTTGGAGTTCAATACGAACTTAAAAACCTGTTGCAAACATCGAGTTTGTCAGGTAGCATATTATGTCCTTGATGTATGGATATTTATGATCATTGGTTAAACGATTTTCTTGTGTGGAAAAGTAATCGAATACAATAATTGTATCACATTTTTTAATTTTTTTTTTATTGTTTCAATTGCTTTCTGGTAGTAGTCGTATTTAGTATTTTTATAATTTACGATTAGGTAATAATAATACGCGCGAAAAGTAAATAAAACTGTATTTTGGAATATATAAATTTACTTGCGGGTGAATTATTAACAAAATCGAATTACCTATATTATACTTGTTTTGCTATTCAGTTTTTTTTATCAATTTCGGATTTTCGTTTACAGGTAGTGCCTAAAAGTTGCAAAAAAAATGCTTTTTACTTCTTTGTTTTGACGAGGCAACAAACGCATTGCATGTGTAACTTTGGGTACAAATATTTATTTTATTGATTTTAATTGACCAGCCAACGCGTTCACCGACTCGTTTATCACTTGCCGCTGCCTACTACTACATACTAATAAATATTCAAATATTTAGCTCAATCCAAACCGCTAGCGCATCTATAACTTCAGATAGAATGATTGGAATCTATAGCATTTACCTACCAGAACGAAGCATCGATAATAATTAAATAAAAAACATATAACCAAATTTGAGAAAGTGCACAAAGGTGTAATAAAGGAAGATCAGTAGAACGGATTCTAAACGAGCAATACTTGAGCTTTTTTATCGATGGATCGACACACCATAACAAAGCGACCGGAAGAGGATATGTCATGTTGTAGCATTTGACGCCAACACGTCTTTGATGGTCGAGTCTCTGTGCTGTTTTACTACAGTTCATGTAGTCCGCTCCAACGAAGTTTGTGTTGCATTAGCTGTAGATATCGGTACAATGTCGACGGCGTGCGACAAATCGGCGGCAAGCTGCCAAAAAAGCGTCCGTCGACAAACTGCACACTAGCACCAGGTGAATTATCTTTGTAGGAATGCACGCCTTGAATCGTAAGCATAATCCAGCATAATCCACGCGCTTTCCAAACGACTGCCCACTTTGAGTAGATAAGAACAAGTGATTTTAATCCGCGTTTGTTCAACACTGCTCTACATTAGGGTAATTCAGAAAAAAAAATTGTCAATTAGATTGTTGGTTTATATTTATATACTATAGATAGGGACAGTAGGAAGTATCCTCCCTAAAAAGAAAAAAACGTACATAATAAATTTATTATAAGTTTGACATAAAATAATCACAATAATTCTTAAAATAATTTAAAGAGAGGAAGAGGATAAGGTATATATAGGAAGTGAAGAGAAGTACATGTTATTAAATAAATTCAATTTGTGTCATATTTTTCTGTGGTTATATTAAGGGTACTTCAATAGAAACTTGACACTTTTGATTTTTATTGTGAACGCAACACAACAAAACATGCATTTTTGAAGTGCTGCGTGCTGCAAACCCTTTTTTCGTTGACGTTACAGTCAATGGTGAACGCTCTCATTGGATCCTGTAATCCTTTGTGGGACATAGGGCCAGTGTGCGATGCAGCACACTGGATTCATTGACCATTACGGGTTCACACGACTGGTCAGATCATGCTAATGTGATTTTTGTGCTGTGCTACTCCTATTGGAGCTACTGGGCTCTAAAACTTACAACACATCCCCGATGGTTAGGAATCTTAATTTGCCCTGACGCAACTAACAACTTTGCAAGGCAAATGTGCATATTTTTGAGATATTTTTATGCACCGAGATCTATCTTGCTATTTATATTTAGAATCGTGAATCATTAACGCCATCATACACTTATTGTTCTATAAAGGGTGCGTGTTCCGTTATTCCAAATCAATAACCCATTTCAGAAATAGGCTATTAATGATTTAAAGTGCTACATTCGAAAAACACTTCGGTCTGGCGGCCGGCATTGAACCGGCGACCTCCCATAAGCCAGACCAGACCACTCGGCTATGGCTATGGTGAACGCTACTGAGATATATTGCAGCCGTAAATCTTCAATCAATGCAATTGCATGGGCTGGATATGTGGTTTCAACAAGATGGTGTCAAATCCCACACAGCAGGAGAAACAATCGACTTATTGAAGTTCGGTGAACGTATTATATCGAGAAGACGTCCTGTCGATTGGTTTACGCCAATTGACATATTTGTAAAAACACTGGAATATTTTAAGACCAAGATTGGTAAAAATGATTTTTCGCTGTTTAAGTGCTGCAGCATCGTTTTGGCCAAAACAGCTCTACAAACTTTTCAAAAAACTAAGTCTATGATAAGTTAATTTTATGTAAAAATATTTCAAAAAATAAGCGGTATAGTAGATTTTAATTTGTAAAACAAAATGTTTAATAATAATCATATTTATAGTTACAGACAAAAAAACTCGACCAACAACTCCACAGTACAACGATGATGCAACCACAACCACACAACGTATCCGCCAAACGCCACCAAATACATCAACTGATGACTCTCCCCTTTCACATCGATCTGCCGCCAGCGAACGTATTCCGTCCGTCGCAAAGTCTCAAACTTCTGCACCATCACTACTTACTGTCTCAGCTGCTCCAACATCCAAATCAAGACTTCAACTTACACCCGACCTAGTTCCTACCATCGACGTGTCTATCGAACAAACGCTGACCGAACACTATGTTCCAATCGCTAATACTCGAAGCACTGTAAATTTCAATGTTCCTGAACTTCCAACTAACCACTTGCCTCTGCGGTCAGGTGATGCAATCGCACCTTCACCGCCTGCCTCCATGGAATTGATAAGCAACGATCTCAATGTATCGCTGGACTTTGCTACGTCCCGTCTACGAACATCCACTGCCAAACCGGAGACATCCACTCACTTGCGTGTCTTCGAGGATACTCTGTCGTCGTCCAGTAGCCGACTGGTTAGTAGATTATCTTATCTAAACTCTTGTGCCAATTATAATCTATAAGAATCTCTTTTACAGTCTGCCTCACCACAGGGCCGCGCCGAACGTGATAAGTCCTCAAAGCGCAAATCCAATTTGAATCGATCGATGAACGACGAGCTCACGCATGAAAGTAAGTTTCTTTTTTCACGCATGAAAGTAAGTTTTTCATTTATACTTTATAAACCTTTAAACTGCAAATTGTGCATTTTTATGTAATTTAATTCAATTATAATTCTGTAGTATCAAATTGGTAATATGGTAACAGCTAAAAATATACTGTGCACAAGGATTGTAAAGCATCATTTCAAGTCGTCTATTTTACTATTGATATATTAATTTGAGTTATAATTGCAATTCAAGCTAGTATAAGCAGCTAGCTAAGGTTTATCTAAGTCACCAGAAAGTCGCTATGTTTCGTACTACTTGAGTTATTCCTTTCCATTTTATTTTGTATACATTGTACCATCTTTCATAACTGATTGTACTTAAAAATCACACGGTAATTTTATATTATGTTGTCCAACCAAAGCTCAATTTAGCAATGTTTATCGCAATACACTTTTCAGCGTAAAACTATAGGTGCTGCGCGCATGCGTGCCCAGTACATAGACAATCACACTAACTAACAATGGAATACAAACACATTACATTAAGACATTACAATGCACACATTTCTTCACTATACCAATTATTTTAAAATCAGTGCAATTCTATGACTACTGCAAAACTGTGACAATCAGTATATACTTGTGCTGTTTGTGGTATCGGTCTTGCCTCAGTAGATTATGCGAGCTTGTGTATTGTTATGTTTACCCATTATAATATTTAATCAGTACCGTATAGTTTTTGAAGAGGTGTTTTAGTAGTGTACAGACATTCACACAATTGTCATCAGCATATCGCAGTAGAACATAAATGAATATTCTGTTTGTTGTTTCAGATGACATTACCGAGCGAAGACGTCAACGCCGCGATCAGGGTCGTGCCCGAGAGCTGATACCGCACGATCTGGAGTCCGAAATTCGGGAAGTGATAACTCCAACAAAGCCTCGCAATGATATTGCCATGCACATGGCCAATGCTCGCAAAGAAGTGCAGGCAACAGCAGAACGTCGAAGATCGAACACACTGAGTCCGAAACGAGTAATAGCAAGCAGTAAAGTGATACCAGCACCGGAGCGAACGTCAAGTGATGAAGCATGTACATTGACTCGACGTGTACAACCTGCAACTAGTAGTATGCTCTTTACGAGCGGTACAGATTCACCGAGACGTAATGTGCGACTAACGGAAATGTCCAGAAAGATGGACGCCCTGCGGGAGCGCACTAAAAGTGAATTAGCACAGATCGAAAGTATAACAGCGAAATGTAGAACCAGTGAGAGTCCTTCTACTCTGAAGCTTGATCTTCCAGTTGAGCCGCAACAACAGCTGAGTGAAACATTGGAGATGCTTTCAACGCCGACTACGGAATCAATTGACCTTAGTCCAGTGTCTGTGTCCTTTTTTAAGGACCGTAAGCGTAGTGCCAGTACAGAGGAAAATTTTAAATGTAGTGACTTCGAGGTAGATGAAAATGAACTTGCTGCCGGTGTGGTGGCACCACTAAAAAAACACTCCTCATTGGACACTGCTCCCGCTGTGCATTCCGACCAACTTCTGTCTGCCCCAAAAAAGTCTCCAAACCTTCGTCGCAAAAGTTCCGAAGAGAATTCGGTCACGAATCATATTGTATCAATTCTCAAGAAAAAGGATCATAACGAATCTAGTTCAGCGTCAAGTAATGCCTCACCGGTCACATTTTCTTCCAGTGTCGTCGACACGCCAACCCGCTCCTCTTCAAAACAAGGCATTCTCAAGAAACGTAGCTCTCTGGACGAGAGCCGTTACAGTCGTAGTCACTCGCCGGACGAGCGTAGCATTCTTGTGCGTACACCGCGACGTAATAGTTTAGAAGAACTACAACCCGGCATTCTCAAGCAACGCAGTTATGAGACAAAGAGCGAAGCAAGTTCCGTTGCCGAACCACACGGAATTCTCAAGAAAAAGGATGCCAGTTCTACACCTTCTGATGGGTATACAAAGCATGTGTCTATCTCGGAAGCAGTTATTTTGGCCGCTGCAGAACTTTGCAAAGATGCCAACGGTGGTGCCAGTTCAGACGGTGAATTTGATATTCGACCGATTCTGAAACAGGACACACCAACAATGAGCACACCAAGACCGATATTGAAGAAAAAGTACTCATCGGAAACGGAAGAAATTCGTCCGATCCTAAAGTCGTCACGAAAGAGCAGTCGTGAGGAGTCCTCCGATGTGGATGATTGTACCAGTGGACGACTAACGCGTCGCACCGATTCGCCGGCAAAACGTATGAGTTTCTGCACGGATCCGTTTGAGACGAACGTCGTTCTAGAGCGTAGTCGATCAATGGAGAATCCGGAGCATCGAAACGAGAATGGTGGTATTGCGTTAGCCGCTGTATCGGCATCTCTGGCATCGATTGAGAAACCTTTGATTTCGGTAGCCGAGCGTATAAAAAATATGGAGCGAGCGCTAAGTTCGGACGCACCGTCGACTTCAATTACGGTGCGCCGTAATCGATTTAAAACGCAACCGGTCACCGGAGAGGAGCTGAATTGGTAAGTTCATATTTTGATTTAGTCAAGTCTTTTAGTCTGTCTATTGTAATGCGATAATATATATATTTTTTCTAGAAAAAAATAAGCGTATTGTAAAGCTAAATAGTTTATCCATCCTCAGAAAACTTAGTTGAATAAAAATTGTATTTATGGGCTTGGTAGAGCTTAATTGAGTTCAAATACAATTTGGTAAAATAAATAGTAATGTTAAATTTTTTTCGTGACCAAAAAATTGCAGCCGTTGAGTTGCAATTTAAGGAGTATCGTCCCTGTAATTAGTTATTCCTAAAATGACACACCTCTGAACTTGATTTATTACCCAAATTATTCCGATTACGGTAGCATTCCGATAGTTTACTCATGATACTAATCTTCCACCCTGATTCCCTTTTTAATTAAATTATCACATTTGCTTTTTGCCTGGTAGCCCCTTCTTATACCCTGATTATTATTATGTACATCCTTCCGCATAATTTCTGAGCTGTTAACTTTTTAAACAGTAAGCTATAGAAATCTTCAGCTTCACTTTGCAAATCTCTATTCATTTACGCACTTATATAAGTATTAACAATTGTAAAATGTATAAGGATCTATCTACACATTTATGCTTCCTTAAACATCTCATAATGACTATATGTCCTATTTCTACTTAATGTTCTTTCCACTTGTTTCTACTCGAATATATAGTATGTAACTATATATAATTATATACATATATCATTCAGCACATTGAAAATGAAAATGGTCTATGTAATATTTTCATCCAGCGCTCTTTCGTCTGTTGGCTCTAGTCCAAGACGCCTAGGCTATATTTACGAATCATTTGATAGTTTTCCACAGGTTGTTTGGACAACTAATCCACGTAACGCCGCATTAAACTCGTACTTCTACAAAAAGTTATATTTTCCTTTTGTAGAACGAAACGAAAATCTTTTTCAAAAAAGGTAAATCTTTCCTTTGTTATTTTCCTGGAGTTTGAAAAATGCATTCTTATATATAATGTGCAGACGCTTTCGTAACGCCGGAAAATGCAATGACGCTTGTGCGCACGCTTTTCGAATATATAAATACTGAGACATTATTTATAGCGCACCAAAACATTTTCTCGTATTTTCATTCAGTCCGCAGCTCGAGCGTCAAGACCGACGACGGACGACTTAAAATATGCTTGTTTTTGCGGTGAAATCTTGCGATCGCACTAGCGACCGACGGACTTAAGTCAGTTCTTTGCTAGGTTTCGTCTCGTTCGCTGTTCTTTATTTCGTTAGGCTCGTGAGCGTTGTCGTCGTATTCGCGCAGTTACGCCGATAAGAAAAGTGTATATATGTCTGTATTGTTCATTTTCAAGTGCTTTCCTTTGCGCGGTTATCAAAAACATTTAACTTACACAGTTACTCATCGATAAAATGTAAATTAAATTATAAGTTAATTTAGTGTCTCACTTAAGAGACACCAGAGTCTTTAGTAGTGTGACTCTGGTGTTCGTTTTTTACGCACACATCTACAAGTTCGTAAATGGCACAACAAACTTTTCGTTGTGTCAATCTAATTTTAAACCATTCAACCGTCGTTGTCTGACTTCCCATGGCGAAAAGTGTGCCTGCATTTCATTTTAGTGCTATAATGTCATTTCGATAATCAATGGCTTTAAACAATTTTATTTACGTGTTTTTATATATGCGTGGGGAAAATTCGAAAAAGATACATATGCATTTTCTCAGCTGTTGCTTCTCGGAAAAGACTTATGCTATTTTTGTGTGTATTTTCAAGCACACATATTTAGTTGTTTTTGTATTATCGTCGGTCAACCCACGATGTTGTTTTTATTCTGTTTCTAAGATTGTTTACATCACGCATCCTAAGGCAAATACAGAATTCCGTTGTGGCGACTAGCGTCCGCTTTGACGATTCACGTGCGGAATTGCGCATAGTACTGCGGTTTCATTGAGTCACCGCAAGATAGCTGAGAAAAAAAAACATTTCAGTTGTGGTTTTAATTAAATTACATATTTCTTTTATGTTTTTATAATGTACAAAGCTAATTGAAGATTAATATTTATATAGTTATCAATGTTATAAAAACTCAAAATTAATTAAATCAAAAGAATTTTTGGGGTTTTAATTTAAAGGCTATAGGATATATAATCGTATTTTTTGTTAATATAGGCATGTTGCAATTGCCATTTTAAACAAACTTTATTTAAATGAATTATTCATATTTTATTTAAATCCTTTATTTTAACTTACATTTTGTTTGTATGTTTATAATATAATTAACTCACTTCCCGTCATATAAACGAGATAAACCTTGAAAGATATATTCGATTCAAGTGACAATGCTAACACAAAAAATATGATATATAAAAGAATTTTTTTACATTTACATTATACATTAGAGTGGGTCGTTTCAACTTGGAATTTTCGTTTAAGGTTAAGGCCGTTATAAATTCTATACAAACCGTTTTTTTAAGCGACCCACCCTATTATACATATTTGTTTAGACCATTATTCAAGTTACTATCATTTTTTGTCCCGATTATGTTTTTTCGAAAAGAAACTTTCAAAACTCTTCTTAAAACAAATAAATATAAATGTACCCACCCAAAGCATACACATTTTATACTCACAAAACTTTTTTGAAGACTGTTCATAATCCTGGAATTAGCCAATTATAGTAGAAACCGGCACAATTTTGAAAGTTTTTTTTATTTCTGAATATGACAAATCGTATTTAAAGGATTTTTTTAAAACACAACACAATTTATTATATATATTTTACGCCAGTCTCGTAAAAAATGTTCGAGCATCTCACATGCTCCCATTTATTTATTCCTTTGAAGACCACTGGAACATCGGTGACCCTTTTACCTTCGATTTATTCCTTGAAAATCTATGAAAAACTAATATCCTCAACGAGGTTTAAAAAAGTAAATAATTTTAGATTAATCCCTTTATACACCAGACCACCCCAAAGTCGAAAAATATTTTAGAACTACCTTCCTCTTTCTAACAAAAAATATAAATAAAGGATAGTTCACTTCGACCACTCGCCCTAATCTAATGGAACCTCTATGTCCCAATGGTCGTCAACGGTTAAAATCAATAAATGATTTTAATTTCTTACAGACTTATTTGGAACAAAAATGTTTACATATTTAAGCAATTTCGATCAATAATAAAGCAAAATAGCAATAATAACATTTGTTTGATTGTCCTTGCTTTCATTGATGTACACAATACATCTCTTTCGACCGTTTAACCCGTTATCTGCTACGGTAAAAATATTGAATTTACGTTAATAAGGGTTTTTAAATTTTAGCAATTTCGATTGTATTTTTTATTCTGGGAGATAAAGGGTTAAATTTTACAGAGATACTGTCGACGGTTGTTTTCTCTTAACAAGTACATCATTAATTTCGATTTCTGTTCTGGGCTATAGGACGGCAGCGTTCTCTCTCATTCTTCGTCATCCAATTCGAATGCTCGTTCATCGTCATCGCTAACATCAATTCCTCGACATTTATAAATTGAAAGATTTCATCCTAAGTAAGGTACAACACAGTACAATTAATAGTGTGATGATAGTTTAAAATAACTGATTGATTAATAATGAGAACAAATTCGCATATAAAGATTGGGCCATCTATTGGTACGTTTTTAAAAATGCGATCAAATGAGCATACATTGATATTTTTTCTTATTTTTTTTTTGTTGTGAAGCTAAAAGTATCCGCGTCAAGAATGAAAAAGGATTTCGTTCATGTGGCTCGCTCTACTGGCCTTACAGTATGCCATTCGGTTACCCCAATTATTAATGACATTTTGGACTACCTCGGCGCCAATTTCA